>JANVCC010000065.1:3362989-3421889 GCA_025345505.1 Todiramphus chloris collaris | reverse complement strand
AAAGTTAAAAAAAAAACCAAATTGCCTTGGGCTGTGTCCATACAGCTCTGTGCGCCTGGGTCTCTGGTCCTGCCCTGTTCTTCCTTGATAGGAAGAAATGGCTTCAAATTGTGCTGGGGGAGGTTTAGGTTGGAGCTGAGGAACAATTTCTTCCCCTCCAGGGTTGTCCAGGGCTGTCCCAGGCTGCCCAGGGCAGGGGTGGAGTCTCTGTGATCCCTGGAGGGGTTTCCAAGCTGTGGAGCTGTGGTGCCCTGGCAGTTCTGAGGAATGGTTGGACTCCATCAGCTCAAAGGTCTTTTCCAGCTAAAACAAAAATTCCTTCTCCCTTGTGCTAGAGAGCATTTGGGAGGGGAATCCATTACTTGATGCTTAAGCTTGTGGCTAAATCAATACAGTGAGCAAAGATTCATGCTGCTGGCTTGCTGCTCAAAGTATCTATTTCACAAGTGACTCCTGAACTCAAATAGGCATTGCCTGGACTTTCAAACAGTAAAAAGGAATGAAGAGGACTTCTTGAATTAAAACTTGAGCCTGATCTGGCTTCCAAAATCTCATCCTCAGGACTCCTCAAGTCCTGCATGAGAACCTGAGCTCCATCATTTGGGTGAATGAAGCAAAGGTTGTTCTGTTGTGCTAGGGGAAAAGCAAGGACCATAAAGAGAAAACAGGTTGCTGGAGGTTTAAATAAAACTTCCAACCTCAGCTGTGTTATATTTTTGGCTAGAACTGTGATCCAGAGCTTGCTGTTATTGCTCTTGTTACAAGATATGAGTTGTGTCACTTGATGTTAAGACCTGACAATAAAACTCAGGGTGGCTGACTGATCTGAGCATCCAGTTTAAATAAAACTGCTGTCGAGACCCTGAGAAGTGGAGAATTTTATCCTTCGGAAGGGCACAGCCAGAGTCTATTCCCTGCAGTCCCACTGAAGAACTTTGCAAGATGCCTTGCTGTATCTTAATCGATCTTTCCTGCTGGCTAATTAAGCATCAGTTTTACTCAGCAACTCGGGACTGTGTAATTATCGGCCTGGGTTGCCCTGAATAATTGAAACGAGCTGAATGCAGAAGATGGAAGCCTTTGGAAAATGGGGCTGTAGCATCTTTAGTGGAAGAATGAGGTGGGTGTGTGTGCTGAGTGTCCTGTAAGATTGCAGAAGAATGGGTGTGATTGCACGTTAACAGATTGCTGTGGTTTCTCTGGAAGGATTCCTACTCATGGGCAGGTGTTGATCTTGGGTGGAAAGGGTTAAGTAAGCAGGATTATGAACCTGAAGTATTCAGACATCAAGTCAAGTGGGGGGGTTCTTTTGCTGTTGTGGGTTTTTTTCCTCAACTGCCCTGAGATAGGCAGATTTAGAAGTGACAATTCTTTATCTTCATACAGTGCAACTCTAGGTCTGTTTTTCTTGTGTGAAAAACAAATAACATGGAACTCAATAAATGTGTGAGGCAGTTGGCAAACTTGGAAATGCTGGCTTGTTCTTGATTCCCAAAGTTAGGTGATCTGTCCTCATGTGCCGTTAGTTGTAAACAGAGCTTCAGTGGTGGGGAAGATGCTGCTGTGGTTGTCGTCCCGTGGACCTCTGGCTTCCCAGAGATTGTGTGTGGCTTTGGTGAGTTGCTCAAGAAGGAGCAGCCTCTGATGCTGGAATTAAAGCAGGACAGACATAGGAGTCAGCCTCGGCTCTTAGCTCTTCCTCAGCCTAAGAATAATACGATTTGGAACAAAACTTTTAGAACAGTCATCTGCTCTGCTCTGCTCTGTCCAATGGTAGGACAAAGGGCAATGGGTCCAAGTTGGAGTGCAAAAGGTTTCGCAGAAACATATGGAAAAACTTCTTCATTGAGAGGGTGATGGAGCCTGGAACAGGCTGCTCAGAGGGGATGTGGAGTCTCCTTCTCTGGAGACTTTTCAAACCTGCCTGGACACGTTCCTATGTGACCTGCTCTAGGTGACCCTGCTCATGCAGGGGGTTGGACTCGATGATCTTTCAAGGTCTATTCTGACCCTGAACATTCCATGATTCTGTGAAATAAATTGCAGGCCCTTCTGGAGGGGCAAGAGAGACCCTTGAGCAAAATCCACCGGGCAGCACTGGTTTCCTACTTGTCTTTTACTGCTCGGTGGTGTTTGGAAAAGGTGAGAAGAACAGAGTCTAAAAACATCCTCGTACTGACCTGAGCCGTTATTGCAATGAGTTGTGGCAGGCATTTTTACTGCAGTGATGCCTGCATCCCTTTATTTGACGGGCTGTGAGCAGGTCTTGCCCTGGGGTGGGGGAAGAGGCACAGATTTGCCTCTTCGGGAGCTGCCAGCGGGTGCTCAGGACATTCATCAGCCGCAGGAAGTGTTGTCCCCATGGGCAGCCCCCTCCCTGCTGTTGGTTGCTGCAGCGCGGAACGTGACGCGTAGGATCTTGTTATTTGGGTTCCTAATCATAGAATGGTCAGGGTTGGAAGGGACCTTAAAGCTCATCCAGTTCCAACCCCCCTGCCATGGGCAGGGACACCTCCCACTAGAGCAGGTTGCTCAGAGCCCCAACCAGCCTGGGCTTCAACACTTCCAAGGATGGGGCTTCCACCACCTCTCTGGGCAACCTGGGCCAGTGTCTCACCACTCTCATGGGGAAGAAATTCTTCCTGATGTCTAACCTGAACCAACCTATCTCAGTTTTAATCCATTCCTTCTGATCCTATCCCTGCCCCACAGCCTAACAAGCCCCTCCCCAGCTTTCTTGTAGCCCCCTTCAGATCCTGGAGGCCACAAGAAGGTCTCCCCGGAGCCTTCTCTTCTCCAGGCTGAACAACCCCAACTCTCTCAGTCTGTGCTCCCAGCAGAGCTGCTCCAGCCCTCTGAGCATCCTGGTGCCCTTCTCTGGACACATCCCAGCACATCCATAGCCTTCCTGTGCCAGGGGCTCCAGAGCTGGAGGCAGCGCTGCAGGGGGGGTCTCACCAGAGTGGAGCAGAGGGGGAGAATCCCCTCCCTCGCCCTGCTGCCCACGCTGCTCTTGCTGCAGCCCAGGACACGATTGGCCCTCTGGGCTGTGAGAGCAACTGATGGTTCATGTTGAGCTTCTCACCCACCAGCACCCCCAAGTCCTTTTCTTCAGGGCTGCTCTCCAGCCAGTCACTGCCCAGCCTATACTGGTGCTTGGGATTGCTCCGACCCAGATGGAGGCTGGACTGCTGGGGAGAGGCAACACGTCCCTGCAAAAAAAGAGCTTCATCGAGGACGATTGTCCTGAGCCAGCCTCAATAACTGTTCCTGTAACTTGGCCGTCAGGTTTTTATATCTTTGCTCTCCCCGCGGCCTCGTAACATTCCCCACCAGGAGCTTTGCTGCTGACTATAATGTGAACAAGTGGTTGGGCTTTATGTCTCCGTGCGCTACCCGGGAGGATATATTGTTCCCATCTCACCGCGAGAAGTGCGGTAGGTAGGCAGTGGGTTGCCTTTGCAGGTTATAATTTCTTTCTCTCGGAGGCAGTCGGAGGTATTTTTGCTGGAGGAGCCGTGTCGGAGGCATGGCAGGAGGTGGCTGTGGGGAGGCTGTCACCGTGCAGCTGAGTTATGAGTCCCCATCCTGCTGTACTTTCAGAATTCGTTTGGTTATTTAAAGTGCACTGTTGTGTTGAAACAGTTCTCTTTTCTTTCTCTATTTTTTTTTTTTTTTTTATCTTTTGACCCCTCCCTACTAACTCAGACCTTATTCCACTCTCTAATCAATTGGATGTAAATCCTGGCCTGGCAGTTGTTTTCCTGCTCATCTCTTTGGTTTTGTTGATTAAAAAAAAGTAACAAAATATTAATTTCTTTCCCTCATTACCTTTTATGGCACCCAGGAAAACAAGCCACAGAGCACAACTGGAGGGTTTCCCCCCAGGAATTCCCTGTATGAGGGTTGAGGATCTCCCAGCACAGCAGCGTGTATGGTTACCTGTGTCCTGACTGCAGGCTGAGGACTCTCCTCTAACCCTGAAGGGAAAAAAACAAGTGTTTGTCACGGATAAAACATGCTGAAAAAGTTGGTTTGAGGAAGGGTAAGGTGAGGCTGAGGTGCCGGGCCGGAGTTTTGACTATCTCCCAGCCACCCCAAAGGTTGTCAGTAGCTTCTGGTTTAGGTCCGTTGGTGCCAAGGGTTTGCTTCACGTTTTTTCCTTGGGAAGATTGCTGCTGGTCCTTGTGTCCTAACAAAGGCGGCTGCAGAGCGAGCAGCAGATGTCCAACACCTGGGATGGATTGGATACATGACTCCTCTCAGGAGCACAAGCCTGTTCTTGTCCTTCGGCAAGAGCAGCAACAACAACAAAAAAAGCCTTCTTGCTGTTAAATGACCTCACCTCAGCTTTTCGACATTTCTGGAGCGGTTACAATGGCAGGGGGTGAGATGAGGAGAATGAGATTTATTTAAAAATATGGAGATAAATAGTTCTTCCCTCTCCTTGGAGTCAGCTAGTCATTTAAACTCCCTGTTGGAAGGCGAGTTTGCACTGATGGAAACAAATTCTTCGTATTTTTTTTCTTTTCCCCTGAGGTGAAACGTAATAGCGCTAAAAGGAGAGCAAGGCAGACCTGCTGTATATCAAAGCTGAAATGAAGAGAAAGGGGCTTAATTGATGTTGAGTTTCTCGCGTACACCCACTAGGAAATCCAAAATAGACACTGAAACTCTACCTTTAAATTTGCTCCGCGGTGACAAAAGCAATGGTGCGAACCTGGGGCCCAGTCCAGTGACTCCCAACTGCCACACGGGATCATTTCCCGACGTTCCCACCAGCAGCAGGAGCTCCAGCGTAGACTGAGCTCTTCACCTCTGGATGACAGGCCCCAAACATCATTTTCACTGCCTTGTTGTCTAACCCTCCTTCAAGTTTATGACCGTGTCCCCAAGGCTAATACTGTGATATCGGTGAGGAAAGGTCTGCCCAAGGTCTTCAAACTCTGCGATGAAACTTCTTGCGATGGGACATCTCCAGGTGATGTTCTGACCTGCCAAGGAGAACCTGCAGAAGCCAAGGTCCTTCCTGGACCTCCCCAGTCGCTGTTCTGTCTGTACAGTGTCACAGATGGCAGAGTGCTGGGGCTGCCCAGCTGGGACAGCAGATGTGTGCTCCTCGCCTGGTCGAGTGGTTTGGGTCCATGGAGAGGTTTTAGTGTCTAAGGGTGCGGTGAAGGCTGTAGCTGTCCTGCGACCTCAACCAGGGGCTGAGCTCTGCCACCGTGAGCCTTGGTCATAACGCTGAGGTTCAGCAGAGAGAATACAGCTTCTGAGCTTAGAGATTGGTCTCCCTTGGTGCTGAGATGCAGAGCACAGAGCGGGTCCGAGATGCTTCCAGTGCCCGCTTCCAGGCTACATTGCAATCTGAGCTGCAGAAAGAGTTGGTTTTGGGGAGCAAACTCAGGTAACACCATCACCTGATGCCTGCTGGGTGTTTTGTTTCATCTGGCCCCCAAGTGTGACCGCCAATCCTACACTTGCTGCTGGAGCTCCTCAGCATCCTGGTTGGACCCCAAGGGAAGTGTCAGGGCACAGACAGCGCTGCCGGTTTGGGCATCCTTGGGGCATCCTTGGCAAGCTGTTGTAGCACGCGGCTCACGCTGTCGCAGACCAGTGAGCTGCTGGTTTTATTGGTTTACAGGTGTCGCTGAACTGTAGATACTTCAACACCAGGAGAACTTCAGCCTAATTATCGGGTCGAACGCGGTCCTTTCTGCACCGAGGTATCGCAGTAGGATTGTAAAAGATTCACTAATGGAAAGGCATCCAAAATGTTGTCTGGAGCAGCGCGTTTGGCCTCGTTTAATATACTTCTAACCGTATTAACTACATTTATTACTTCAATTTTCAGCCTTATTTTAAAGTTCTGAGATTGAAATTAAAGAAAATGCAATTTCAGGGTAATTTTGCTTCATTAGCGTAAATGCACTGCCTGTAATTCCTCCCAATATTAAACTCATTACGCTGAATAACGTGCGATACCAAGATAAAAAGGAATGTAAGAATGTGACCTGATGGGCAGATAATTGAGCTCAGCACATTAATGCCAGGGCTGGACTATAGCCCCACCACATTGTCCTTAATTAGGCAAAGTGCTGTTCTCCTCCTTCGTGCTCTTCAGAGAGCTGAAATTTATTTGCTCAGCAAGGAAACGATCTTGCTGAGCAGGATTTCATTCACACTTGCTTTGGTCATTAAATACAGATTTATTCTGCTTAAAATAAAAGCAAGTCCCTGTCAGTTCAGAAGAACTTGGCAGGGTTTTTTTTTTTTTTAATTGCTTCGTTTGGGGTTTTTTTTTCCCTTTTGATTTGCATTTTCTATCCTAAAAAGGAGCTCCTCAAGTTTTTTTTGTCTTTTTTATTCGGTTTGTTTTGGTTTGTTTGTGGTTTTTGTTTGTGTTTTTTTGTTTGGTTGGGTTTTGGGGTTTTGTTGGTTGGTTGGGGTTTTTTTGGTGTTTTGTTTTGTTTGGGGCTTTTTTTGTTTGTTTTTCTTGGTGGGATTTTTTTTTGTTTGGGATTTTTTTTGTTTGGGAATTTTTTTTGGTAGTTTTCTTTTGTTTGGGGTTTTTTTTGGTAGTTTTTTTTGTTTGGGTTTTTTTTTACAGTAGTGTTTTTTGGTCGAGTTTTTCTCTCTGTTTTTGTTTTTTTGGGGGTTATATTTGGTGTTTTGTTTTGGTTTTTGTTTGGTTGAGGTTTTGTTTTTTTTTAATTTGCTTTTTTTGGTGTTTTGTGTTTTGGGTTTTTTTTGTTTGGGTTTTTTTGTGTTTCTTTTTTGTTTGGGGTTTTTTGTTTGGTTTTTTGTTGTGGGTTTTTTGTTTGGTTTTTTTTTTGTTGTGTGGTTTTTGTTTGGGTGGGGTTTTTTTGTGCATTTATTGTTTGGGTTGGGGTTTTTTTTGTGTGTTTATTGTTTGAGTTGGGGTTTTTTGGTGCGTTTATTGTTTGGGTTGGGTTTTTTTGGTGCGTTTATTGTTTGGGTTGGGTTTTTTGGTGCGTTTATTGTTTGGGTTGGGGTTTTTTTGTGTGTTTATTGTTTGGGTTGGCTTTTTTCGAGCAGGTCCTGCTCGGGGCGAGGAGTGGGGAGCACTGGTTTGTGGACACGTGAGCGTGCAGGGCAGCTGGTGTTAATGGAGATCTAAAGCCTCTCACCACCCCGCACCAGTCCATCTGCGCCCGGGTGTGGGGAAGCAGAAGCATTCCTTTAGTTTTCAACAGTCAAGTTCAATACTGACCGTGGTGATTATTTCTTTTTAAAGTCTGGTAAAGTTTCTGTCAGGATGTTCCCAATTTATTCTGTAATCTCAGTAGGGGATTTTTTTTTCCCCTGTTGTTTCTTTTTTTTTTCTTCATTTTTAGGACTGCTGAGGAAGGAATTTTGTGTTCATGCACACGTGGCAGGGGCACAAATTCAATTCAGTTGTTATCTTCTACCTGCTTTTATACCTGGGGTGAACGTGCCCACTCCCTCTGCCCGTAATGCAGTCTGGTGCCTTCT
Source organism: Todiramphus chloris collaris (assembly GCA_025345505.1). Classification (NCBI taxonomy): domain Eukaryota; kingdom Metazoa; phylum Chordata; class Aves; order Coraciiformes; family Alcedinidae; genus Todiramphus; species Todiramphus chloris. The sequence continues at coordinate 3,414,392 of JANVCC010000065.1, read as the reverse complement.
GGCTTAGGCTCCTTTCAGTCATGTGCATCATTTTCCAGTCCAGCTGATAAAATTAAACCCCCCTGTTTTTTCCCCCCCCTCTCCATTTCCTTGGGAATGCATTGTTAATCTGAAACCTGAGGACTGTAAATGATTGAAATTGTGTAACCAGAGTCTTTGCATAGCTGCTGCTGCTGCTTCTGTAACCCTGAACCGAGAAATGCATTTGAAGTGGTTTGTAACCGACTTTGCTAATGGTGAGCTCCCCAATCCCATTTTCATCTCTCTTCTTTTTTTTTTTAACCTCCTGCTTGAAATCTTGTACAGCATTGATTTTTAAAAGTTGTTTTGTTGGGGTTTTTTTTTTTCCCCAACATTAAAAACCAATGAATACTGTGCACCGAACAAATTAGGCTGTCTTGAAATACCTAATTTAATAACATCTGTGGTGATATTAGTGTTCTTAATTGGACAGGAAAATACAGGAAATTTGATTGAAACCTGACTTTATTTTATGGTTCCTGCTGAAATTGAGTCTGAGAGGAAAGTGGGGTTTAGACTTTTATAGACTTTAGAGCTGCAGAGAGACCATTATAACCATCAAGTCTGACCCCCTGCATCATACAGACCGTAAGATTTCAGACAGCAATTTTCACTTCCAGCCCCAAATGAGTCTGGTTTGACTCCAGCTCAGGGGTCTGCTGCAAGCAGTGGATACTGGTCAGCAAACTGGAGCTGTTGATGGCAGGAGGAATGTGTGTTAATCATGTATTTTACCGGATTTCTTTGTGTTGATGGGATTTATGACCCCTCTGTACAACAGAGGACTAGAGGCCTGGGGTAGATCTGCTGCTGGAGGTCTGTGTGAAGGTTAGAAATGCAGGAATAAACCAAAATTATCTTGGTCCTCCAAGAAAGGAGTCCTGAGCTCATACTGAGGGACAAACCTAGAGCTAGCGGGGCAGGAATAATATTGACCTGGGGGCAATTGTGTATTCTCAGGCTTAATCTGCCCTTCCTTTTGGAACAAGAAGGGCAGTTTCTGGGTTTCCCTGGTTTAAACGTCGCTGTTGAGGTCATGAAATAGGAGTGTTGAAGTTACTTCTCTACTGGTAGATCTGCTTGCTCAGGCCTGGCAGCATCGCTTACTTTCCTTTTGAGTGAAAGAGCTGTGAAAAGCAAAGGTGAATCCATCACACAGTACAGCTCGGAAGGGGAGGATCTTGAGAACTTCTTTTCAAGTGCCCTAGGGATGCTCTTGGATTGCTTCTGGTCTTGCTTCTGTTATAAACCAGTTTAAGGTGTGTCAGAGAAGTATCTTTCCCATCTGAAGACCAAGTCCTGGCTCTGTGGGAGGCAGCAGAAGGCTCTGGGTCTTACACACCACGAGCTCTGACTGAAGACTGTAAGGACACTGGGTTCCTGTTGGGAACAAGGCTTCCTGGCAGACTTGCCTTCTTTGGAACTCCCCTTTCCAACATGACAAGGGTGTTTTCTTCTCGTGGTGTCTCCCCTTTGGGTTCTGCTCACTCAGCTAGCTGAGCTGCTCTTTTGATTGGGTCTGGCTGGAGACTCCGCTACCCGGAGGCTGAATTAGAACTGGGATCTGTATGTTTTTTTCAGGAGCAAAGAACATAAACATTCCCAGAAAAGGGAGCCCCTCTGATGTTCGCTCGTCGAGTGCGTAACCCTAAAGGCGACGCGATCATGAGAAACAGTTTGTGTTTTGGACAGAACAAATCTGGGGCTTCTTCCTGTCTGGCCCGAAATATGCACCGATGAGGTGAGAGAGGTGGGTGGTTCATCGAGAACCAGGCAGGGGAAATACTTTTAGGATGTCTTTTGTTACAGTATTGGCAGCACAACACTCGTCCTTTGGCTTTGTAATGGAAATGGGATTTTTTTGGGGGGGTTAGTGCTTCGCTTTACACGTTGCATCAAAAAAAATCTCAAGAGATTCCTCGTTTTGCTGAAGCTAGTAAATCATTTGCCAAGAGGCTGCCTTGTCTCCTTCCACTTTCTTAAGGTCTGATGTAAATTGGACCTTCCTGTTTGGCCGAAAGCTTCGATGCTGTGCTTTGCCTTGATGTGGTTTCTGTTCTTGGGGGATTCCACCTGCAGCTGGGGGATAGGAGCTTTTCTAATCGAGTGCTTAAAAAGAGCAGTTAATACATGAACAAATATTTCATATATTTCCAAACTTTCCAGTTAAGAAAATGAATGTGAAGGTTGGTTTTTTTTTACTCTTGTGAGATGTAAAAATGTCTTATTAAGGATGAAAATGCCAAACCCGATCCGAAGCCAAATAAGCTCCAAAGTAAAGATGTGGTTGAATAAGGACTCTAACTTTCAGGGTAGCCCCCCCTGAAGAACAAAAGGCTGTGTAACTGTGGGTGTGTTAAAGGCAGCAGGCGCTTGTCAGGGAGCACACTCTCAACAGGGAATGAAAACCAGCATCAGACTCAAGCTCTGTACTTTGGACAACGGCACAAGATGATGAGCCTCATTCTGCTGGCTGGGTTCCTCCTCCTCCTCTGCTGCACAGAAACACACTTTATTCTGAACCTATAAACATGCCCCTGCCTTAGATGCTCTAGATCTCTATGAACAAGTCCTATCCGCTACCCAGGCTGTTGCAAAAAATAGGGGTTTTCTCCCAAACGGTTGCATTTCTTGGGTGATGCAGGAAACCCAACAAATCCCTCTATTCCTGTGAAAATGTAACTTGCTGATGAACTAATGCTTAAGTTATCTGTAGGAAAGGGTGGGGGAAACAAAAGTGGTGAAAGTCGTCTGCCTTCAAAACACAAGGTTTCTTTCTTACCCTGATAAGTGAACATACTGAAAATACTGTGGCATCGATGTGGGTGCCTTTTTAAGCTCTCAAGATAAGTAATTTATTCAAGATTTTCACTCAGTCCGTGGCAGATGAAGGAATTAGATCATTACTCTTTCATCTTCCATACGAACAAGACCCTCTTCCCCCTCCCCCGCCCCCGACTCCCGATTAAATTTTAAACTAACTTACTTTCTCTGCTTAAGCCTTTCCAGAGTGAAAATGATCAAAGCAGGAGATTAAAGACACATCCTGATCTGATGAGATTAGAATTTTTGACTCTTTCCTTATGCTTAAAAAAAAAAAAAACCCAACCCAAACCAAAAAAACCACCATCTTTTTGGTATTTCCCCCCCACTTAAATTTGATCAGAGTGAAGCTAACATGAGCTTGCTGGTCCAGTAGGAAATGGAACTCAATTTTACCATTTTTTTTTTTAAACCATTTTACTGTATTAAAAATGACAGAGGTTAGAAACAAAGCTCTTATACTTTTATTGAACTGGAATTAGAAGTGACAGAAAATCATTTTGGTCCTAGTGCAGTAAATGTTATCACTAAAACATGTTCAGGGGAGATTAGGACAGTCTCCCAAGCACAAGAGACAAAAGTTCACAAACCAAGAAGTGATTTTGCTGTCCTTGTCTCGCAGGCGTTGTCTGGTCAGGAGACAAAAGTATTTCACCTCTCGGGGATGCTGGACTTGGGGGGTTCAAGGGAATGCAGGTACCTCAAGCAGGGGCTGAGCCCCAGGAGGAGAAGTTTCTCCCCTCAAATGTTGAATAACGTTTGAATTCACCCAGTAAATATTGAGTAACAGTTGATGCTGCTTGGAAACAAAAGGAGGGAGCTGTGGTTACTGTTCCCTTGACCTTAAGCAGGTCACTTCTCTGGGCTTGAGAGATAAGATGTGGCTGCCATGGGATGGATAGGAAAGAGCTTGTTGTAAGAATGGGAGACCACTGACAAGAGCATCCAAAGGCCCAGAGAAATTTGCAGAACTTGCCTCTCTTGCTATAAAGCCCAGTGGTTTGTCTCTTTTTCTCGGCAAAGTCTCTTCTGTCTGCGCATGTTTCTATATTTTATTTAGTCCAAAGCAAACAAGGCAAATAAATATTATGCCCTTAATCAGAATTCTGTTGTTGTTTTCTAATTAATCTGTGTCAGTAGCTTGAATGTTTGTGTTAAATCATTTTCTTCATGAAAGCTTTTAATGAGGAAACAAATTGATTGGATTTTTACATACTGGATCCTTGCCACTAACGCCAACCCTTCCTCGCACATCTTGCCTCTGAATGGGTCGCTTTGGCTTACCCCCAGTCCACGAGCTGTGTCCAAAACTCGCCAGTGCTGTTCCCTTATTAAAGTGACTGAGATGACAACCAAGATGGGCTCAAAGTGTGAGAGATGAAATTGTGGAGGATTACTGTTGGCACGGCCAGAGCAGAGTGGTTCCAACATCACCGGTTCCGTGATGCCGCGGCCGGGAGAGAAGGTGTGAGGTTAAGAAAAGTCATGGAATAGAACTGTTGGAAGGGACCTTTAAAGGCCTTTAATTAAGGCTACAAAGCAAAAGGTCAGGTAAACCTTTGCATTTGGAGAAAGACCTTTCCTGATGAAAGGAAGAAAGATGGGAACCTTTCGCACTCCTCAAGAGGAGGAGGGCTGAAGGAGGTTCCTCAGGTAGCAGAGGATGTCGCAGGGGCCAGCTGGCATCTGTAGGAATTGTAATTCTTCTGGAAGCTTCTTGTGCAAAATGCTTGTTGACCATTTGCTTGGGCTCCTGGCAGCGTTTCTGGCGTAATTCTCCCATCTGTCCCTTATTCATCAGGCTGGAACAAATCATTAAGAAAATAATGTATGCTTATGTCTATCTTTTTTTTTTTTTGGTCTTTTAGGTACCACTTGGAATTTCTGCCCCGAGGTGAGTACAAGGCAGGGGAGGGAGGGGTGAGTTCTCACTGCTGTGAGCCTGGGGAGTAGGGAAGGGCTGGACGCCTGTGGTGTTTTCTATGTGAAGTCAACAAGAAGAACTTAAACTGAGTCTCCAGCCATGAGTGGCTGTTCTTAGGGGTGGAAAGGAGCAAAGCTGTGGTGAGGGCAACAGCAGGAGGTGGGGTCAGTGTTCTTTCTGAGCAACAGAAGTCGGTCTCTCCTTACCCTTGAGAGCAAACAATACAAATCTGTGTGGTGCTGACAGGAAGCTATTGTTTTGGACAAGCCCGGGGAATTTTTCTGCACGATTTCTGCTTCCAGAAAAGGTTTATAGCTCCGAACGGGCAGTGTATTCCCACGGGTCGTTGACTTGGGAGCAAAGACTGTTGGGTAACCCTTGGTAGGTTTTCCTCCGGTCTCGTTGCTTCATCTTAACTTGAACTTGAAACTGAATCAACCTCCAGGTGTAGACAAATGGTCAGGCTGTAAATTTTCCAGGACCGTGACCATCTCTTGTTATGTCTGTTAACAAGCTGGGAGACTCCGATCGTGACTTTGATCTTCATTTCCGCAATAACGGGGGCGATGATTTAAACTTTGCAGGGTGCCTGCGGGTCACAAGCCGTGTCAGTGTGGGTATTTCTGCCTCGTCGGGGCAATTGATGGATATGGGTTTGCTCGGGGTTGACCTGGAGCTCCTTTGACTCTGTATCGGATTCCTGGAGCTCAGCTCTGATTCCTGATTTGGGGCACAGGGGATGACCAGGCTGCGACCGAAGCGCGTGGTGTGGTGGGTTCATCCCTTCTCCTTCAACAATGGTTGTGATCCGTGAGCACGGATGGGATCTGCTGGAGTTCAAATGAGATGGGAGCTGCGGCCCTATTAAAGAATCCTTGTGAGCGTTCCAACTCAGCTAATCCTTCATTTACTCCAGGAATAAATTCCAGTATGTTACCTCCTCGATCAGGGCCTGCTTCCAGCACATCCTGTCTGTCTGGCAGGCACAGAAATGTCAGAAATGCAGCAGAGTTGCAATTCCCACTAGAACAGTGTTATCACATTTTAATATGAGCCTCGGTGCTTCTAATTGCTTTCAAACCATTGTTTTCCTGCGTTTGGTTGATGAACCCAGCATCTGGCATCATTTGAGGGAGTACAACAGACAGCTGTGTTCAAAATTAAAAAAAAAAAAGTGTGAGAGAGGATGAGAACACATAAAAGGGCTCCAAATTAGAATTTTTTTTTTAATTTTGAAAGTTCATACAATTCAAGGGGTGCGGGAGGGATGCTTTTGTTCTCTTTGAAATGCTCTCGATGTTTTTATAGAGTTGGAAGCCTAAGTAATAGCGGGAAGATTGGCTTGTAGAACTGTGTATGGCTTTGGAAATGAAGTGCCTAGCTCACTAGAGTGCCTGCTTGGAATTACTGTGCAAGGGTTTGGGTCTTCAGGTAGGTAGGTATCTCCAGACGAGTCCCTGTGTCATCTCGGTTCCCAAAAACCTTACTAAGGAAAGAGGTCAACTTCAGAGTAAAAACGTGGGCTTGGACACCTCGAGAGCATCAGCTCCAGTTTGTGATACCTTGCTGGGGGAAGGTGAGGTGATGATGAGAACTTGGTGCTTGCTGGATAGAAAAGAGCCAGAGAGGTGGGATGTGGGGCTTGGTTTTAAAGGAGAAAAAACCCCTCCAAATCTTATGTGCCTGGACATAGTGATAAGAGGACTGCAAACCCCAGGTATAATTTAGCTGCCTCTCTGCACTGTCAGTGCATGTAGCCAACAGGCTGCTGTGGCAAAAGAAAAGGCTTTTTCTGAGATTAGAAAAATTGTTTACTAGATAATACAAAGGGTTTAAGCATAAATTGGGACCATACCCGATACAGGCACTCGAGCTGCCTGAACTTGACGCCGTGCTGATGTCCCTCTGAAGACCAAAACCACGGTGATTCCAGGTTATCCCAACCTGCTGGTTTCTGGTATTGACTGGAATTACTACTGTCAGCCTTGGTATCTCCCAGCCAGTAGAAACGTGCATGAAAGTAGAATGTAGGGCTTGTCTTGAGGATGAGTTTCAGCGAGATGTAAGCGAGCGCAAGGCGCGGGCTGAGTTGCTGTGCCCCAGTCGTGCGCGCCAAGCGACGTCGTTGACCGTGGCGCGTAGCTGCAAATTATTTTTGCCTGGTTCCTCAGGTGCTCTTTGCACAGAGCCCCAAAGCGACTCACATTTCCTTTTGGAGGGGGGCTGCCTGCCTGTGCGGAGCGCTTTATACACTTCATATGTTTTATGCATATGCCCTCGCTGTCTTGCAGCAACCTCTCCTTTGTGGAAAGAGGGCTAAGGAAAGTTGGCAGAGAAAACTCTGGAGAGGACCTGGGTCGGTTGTAGCCATCCCCCAAGTTCCTTTCTGCTGTTTCCATCTCTTCTCCCAGTTCAGTGCAGGGGAATGTTCTGCGGCAGCTTTGCTTTGGAAGGAATGGTCTGAGGGAGCAGCGAGAGGCCGTTCTGGGGTACTGCAAGAGAATCCAGCTTTCAACTGGAGGAGAGAGGATGAGTATTTGGGAAGGGAATGGAGGGATGGGGAGCGATGTAAACAGGAGGATTAAAGGAGTAAAAGGTGCCTGTGTGGTTCATTTGGAGCTATCGGGTCAGGGCAGGAAGTTTGGCTTTGCCAGGATGGGATTTTGCAATAAATTATTGTGTTTCAGCTACTCCATCCCCAAACCCAAAGGGCAGGCAAAGGTGGGCAAGAGTAAGATGACACGGGTAGAAGTCAGTTTGATTAAATCATTGATGTCTCTATATAGGATTTTGAGCTAGTCAAGAGCACAAGTCTCTCTGTAACATTCTGCTTGAGGGCACAGACCTTCAGAGCCAGAGAAAATGTGGCTCTGCCCTCCCAGCCAAGGGCTCCAGCCTGGGTCTGACAAAGAATTGTCCCTGTCCATCCCCTCCCACCCCCCCCCAGTCCTCCTGTGGGGCACCTGGGCCTTGCTGATAAGAGGTGGTTCCCTCAGAACCATACCACACAGAGAACTTGGAATTCTGACTTGTTGACACTAAAGAAAAAAACATTAAATTCCCCATGGATGAAGTCGTAGGCAATGACTTTTTGCTTTGTATTGAAGAAACCAACCCCAAACATTTTATTTTCACTGAGCTTACGATAACACTTTTGTTTTTCCATCAAAAATTCATCCCAGATGGTTTTCTCTGAAGCACTGCCTGCGTGTTTGGGTAGTAGTGCTCCTTAAAATATTCATAAGTCATCAAAATGCGCTTGGGTGTGAGGATAGTGGTTCCCATTTAGGAAATTTAGGAAATCCGTGGCTCAAGAAATGTGCTTAAGGTACTAGAGCATCTACAGCTGCGTCCAGGAACTGGCTCCAGAGCTGCTGCTTCTCCCAACTTCCCCCAGAAAGCATCACCTCCCTGAAGCAGGGAACAATAAATATCACAGTGGGGCAGGAAGGGTGGGGCAAGGGACAAGCCGGGATAAAACATGACTTAAAAATGGAAAGCCTTCACGTTCCATCAAAGGCTTAAGTAAGTAACAACGTGGAAAAGCTTTAGTAGGCCACTTATCTCATAGTATATACTATTTAGATGAAGCACGTATCGTTTTACCTCTATGGCTTTGGCTCGGAGGCCGAGCACTTCACGGGTCACTGGTTATTCCTGGGGTTGGGCATGGGAGCAGTGCACGAGGTCTGTATATACCCGAGGCACACGTGGAGTTTTCTTTCATGAGCTGGCCTTCTACAAAAGCCTGGAGCATTAGATTTATGAAGTTGCTTTTTTTTTTTTTTTCTCTAGAAAGCCTCAAATCTATTGAGTTGAAGCGGAGCGGAGCTGGCCGGGACGGAACTGAGTGTTTCCCTCAACCGCTGCTCCCTGCTATTGCATATTTGCTTCATGTAGTTATGACAAGTACAAGTAGCAAATCATTAAAGCAGCAAAAACACCATCTTTACTGTAAAGATCCCCTTTGAAGCCGAGGCAGAGTGTTCCTGAATTAATGGAGTGCACGGTGACTTTTGCTAAGTTTTATTTATAAAGAACCCTCTTTGCGTTCCTGCCAAGAGGGCTCCAGCTCCGTGGTGAGCAGGGGTTCAGGCACAGAAACCCAGGCGAGATTGATGATGTGTTTGAAACCACGAGGGGGGGGGGGAAAAATAGCGGATTGACAATATTTGTAACGTATTGTTAAAGGAGCTATCCTGTCGCCATGCGCGGAATTCCCCCCCCCTCTTTGTAAACACCGAGCACCAGCTACAACCCTGCAAATGTCATAACACCCGGAGACAGAAAACAAAACAAAAACCCCAAGCCTTTTGGTAGAATGTCTTCTAAAGTCCGGGATGGGTTTGGGTGGTGCGTGGAACCCAGAGTTAATTGATGAAAAAATAAAATATACACAAAGGCATATGTTCTTTAACTTATAAAGAGAAAAAAAAAAAGAGAAACTCTTAACATCAACAGTTCTGACAGGTCCCTTTATCAGCGCCGAAGCTTCGCTTCCTGCGGCTCCGAGCGCGCGAGCTCGCTGCCTCCGTATGTATTCTATGCTGGGCGAGCTAATCTGTCTGGGGACTGTTGTGCATTGGAATCCCTCTTGTTTTAGAGTTTTGCAAACTCTGAGCAGCTGCACAGCTTTGCTTTTACGTGGCCTTATGAATTATTCCACCGCGTAAGGTAGGGTGCACAGATTCTGGGAGGCAGTAACGATGAGAGGCGGGAACAGAACGCGCAGCTTGGGAAAATGTCATAGGTAGGAGGCAAGTATCCGTGCTCTGGGAAGGGCTGCATTTGTATTTTTATTTACATATATTTTACATGTTGGTATTGCATTTTGAGTGAAGCTGAGCTCCTTCTTGTCATAAAGCTTTTAAAGAGTTTAAAAGTGGCTCTGGAGCACAAGGGTGGTGAGGAGCGGCTGAGGGACCTGGGCTTGTTGAGCCTGGAGAGAAGGAGGCTGAGGGGAGACCTTCTGGCTCTGACAGCTCCTGACAGGAGGCTGGAGCCAGGGGGGTTGGGCTCTGCTCCCAAGGAACAAGCCCCAGGACAAGAGGAACCGGCCTCAAGCTGCCTCAGGGGAGGTTTAGGTTGGAGCTGAGGAACAATTTCTCCCCCTCCAGGGCTGTCCCAGGCTGCCCAGGGCAGGGGTGGAGTCCCCGTGATCCCTGGAGGGGTTTCCAAGCCATGGAGCTGTGGTGCTGAGGGACAGGGGTCAGTGGTGCCCTGACAGTGCTGGGGGAGCAGTTGGACTCCGTGAGCTTCAAGGTCTTTTCCAACCTAAATAACTCTGTGATTCTGTGAAAACCTGTGAGATGAGGACAAGGCTGCAGCAGAGCATGGAGCATCCTTCAGTGCAGAGAACAACAAAGCTTGGCAGAGCACTGGAGTCTACTGGCATCCAGCCTCAGCCTGAGATGGGGCAGGGACAAAGTCTCAACCCAGGCTGCTCCACTGAGCACCCTTGAATGTGTTTTTGTAGTGGTGAGAAATAGGTTTAGCTGGTTATGAGCGTACAGTAATTAAGGGGGAGATGTTTGCCCTTGCTTGAAATTCATACTCTTGTGGCACAAGGAGACAAATCTGCATTTCTTGACCGCATTTTGCACTTTTTTGGGGTGTGTTCATTGCATGAAATGAGGGGACAAGAAGGGAAAAGCCTCCAAGAATAAACATGTCATACAATTTAAATTAAAAAAAAAAATCTAATTTGCTGTGATCAATCTTTTCTTGGAGCCAGAAACTGTAGAACTTGCAGAATTTCTTTTAGGATTGGAGGAGCAGGTACCAGCAGCTGGCAGTTGGGCTGGGCTATGCCACAGTTAGCATCAAAACTTCCATGCCCTTCATTAAGAAGAATCAGGTTAACGAGGAGGCCTTTTTGAACTCTTTAAACCAACCCATTGATTTAAAACTCCTTCCAAACTCGAGGAAGGTTTCCTGGGTTGGATTACTGGGTGCTGCTTGGAAATCTCCGCCTCATTAATCAAAGCGTTCAAGTTACCCCGTCACCCAGAGCCCTTTGAAACCCATCCCAATTGTAACTCCCTGGGGCAGAGCTTCCCTCTGTGGTCACATTTCCCAGTGTCCCTGTGCTCCCCTCCCTGGGGAAGTTCAGAGCACGCCAGACTCTTCAGAATAAAGCAATGCCCTGTAAAGGGGAAGGTATAAAAGTGTCAGTAAGGATGCTAAATATACAGCAGTTTGGGGAGCCTCAGGAAGTTAAATATTAACAGGTTCTATCGCTCTCACTTTGGTCAGTTAATAAAATACTCTAATTATTAGATTGTCTAAATTGCCTGATGCGGAGCTTTGGAGGTAGAGAGCCTTCTCAAATGAACCCTCGGTGTTTGCTGAACTTGTTTGTGTAATAGGAACGGGCTTGGTAAAGAAACCTCAGGGGTTATCGTAATGTGCTCGGATGAAGGAGCTGCTCTGGGCTCAAGGAGGACAGAGGAACGCGCAAGAAATTGTCCCGCTGGGGAAGGAGCACGAGAGCGTTCACAAACCATCCCCTGAGCTTTCACACAGTGGGTAATGGACCTTCCTGCTCCACCAAAAAACATGAGCAAAAAGGTTGCAAACTCTCTGGTTTGGCCATTAAGGTGTTTGGTGCCCTTTAGGAGAAATAGGACCCTGTGCTGTCCCGTTAAGCCTCTCTGGGGAGCAGGGAAAGGGGGGCCCTCTGCACCCATTGCCCTCACTCAGGGTCCTCACTCCTGGGTCTTCCAAACCTTCAGCTGCTTCAAACCCAGAGTTTTCAGTCTTTCTCCCTACAGTGACTTCTGCATTTGTAGAGCCATAACCCCATCCAAATCACCGACAAAAGCAGTAATTCTGCCCTTTAGGCAGGCTCCATCCTGAAAGACAACTGTAAAATCATCTTTTGTGGGATCAGAAACACCTAAGGGGCATCTCCTCCATCCCTGGGCTCTGCTACCCGCTCCTGTCTTTGCATTCCCTGCCCCTGCTTATTTTTTCTCAACAGGGAAAATTGCTGCAGATATGGGCAAGACAGCCTCCTTGTGTCTTGTCATTGGAATATGCTCGCTCAACTCCAGCTCCCTCACGGGTTAGCTCTCCTTATGCCTTGTCCCTTCGAAAGGCTTTTAGCTCAGAAAAGGAGCTGAACTCACTGATGCTGCACTGGGCATCACTCAAAACTCTTTGGCCTGTGGTCTCCCCTTTGGTACCAGTGATGCCGACGTCTTTTTTTTTAGATCCCAGACTGGATTTGCAAAAGCATTTAGTAATTATTGCTTCACAGACACTGCTTTACTGTGTTCCCAGCAGAGCTGGTACCTCAGGAGATGAACCTGAAGTGCAGATTTGTGATCTTCCTCTGCCTCAGTGTCCCCATCCTTTAAACGAATTGCTGCTCGCTTCACGAGGGATAATTTATTAGTTTGACAGAAACACAAACTGTTGGTGGCTTTAGGCTGGTTTTGCTCACATTGGACAGGTTTTGTATTTCACTGAGGTGTTACCGGGTCGTAAAAGAAAGAATAAATCTTGTTTACTTGTTTACATCCCGTGGGAATCTTCTGCTGCGCTGGGTTTCAGGCTGGTTCCTAGCAAGGCTGAGCTGAGCTGTGCTTCCCCTGTCAGGCAGCTGTTCTGTGTAGCTGCTGCCCACTTGAGAGGCAGAATATGCAGTGCTTTTGCTGAAAGGGTGCCAAGGATTGCGAGAGAGAGGAGCCGGAGGGAGGAAGTTAGAGGGGGAGGGAGGGAGAGAGCAGAGACACAGCGAGAAAAGGAAGAGAGAGCTGGAGAAGAGAGCTCAGCTGGGGAAGCAAAACCAGGGGCTGGCAGGGGATTAGAAAATACAGAGTGATGGGAGAGCTGCAGCGTGAGCTCAGCAGCATCGTCCTGTCTTTGTGGGTTCGGGGTGGGGGGAGGAATATCTGAGCCCCCCCAGCCTTGTCAGCTACTTGGGTTCCTGAGAACGAGCTTTGCTGTGCTAAAGTTGGCTTTGGGGTGAGGTTTGCAGGCTGCAAACTTCCTGAATGTCATTTATGGGGTGTTTTTTTTGGTGCGTGAGTAGGACTTGGGTTTTCGATTGTTGTTCCTTGCTTTTGCCTTTTTGGAGGTAAAGCCATCTTCAGTTGTGGGAAGATGAGGGTTTGAACTCCTGCATATCCCATGAAAGGGCTGCAGATTAATCACGTCCAGGTTATTTACTGGTTTGTATAAACATGAAGTTTCTTTGCCATGTGACAGGGAGAGAAAACAATGATTTCAGCCCAGCCTGCTCTGAGCTTCTCAGCCTCCATTGCGTTTATCCAGTCAAAGCTAAGAGGTGCAAACTCGGAATTCCTTTTTGGTGTGATAAAATACTTGGACACTTTGTAGGACTTTTAAAATTTTTATTCCCCTCCACCCCTCCCAAGGAGCAGGTTTTGCAGCCCAGAAAGCTGTAGGCAGTGCCCTGTTGCCTGGCCCGGCTCCTGGGTTTTGCTCATCCCGGGGCAGTTGTTCCCACTCTTCCCAGTCTGGATGGATGCTGCGCGCTGCAGCCCGACCTGCTGGGCACAGGGGCTCATTGCAGCCCCCAGCCCGGCCCTGCAGCAGAGCAGCCTCCTGGAAGAAAGAAAAAAAAAAAAAAGAGCTTTCCTCTTTCGAGGCGGTTTTTCACCTAAGTGGCTTTTTATTTTTTCTAACGGCCCGTTAATTTGCTTTTCCTACGTGCAGTTAGCCAAAACTGGAGAGTGAGCGAGCAAACTGAGGCTTGGCCTGGATTCCCTTGTCAGCCAGCCAAGCCCTGGTCGGGTCCACGTTTCTAAAACAATGATAAATCGGCTCCTCCTGAGCGCGATGAGCTCCCCTCGCTTCGCTTTTGACCCCGGTGCCGAGAGGTAGCCCCGTCCCGCTGCTAGAACACGGCGAAAGCAGGGATGGGTCCTGCTCTCACCCTGGCCTCGTCCTCCTTGGGAGCCAGGGATGAAGTCGTTTTCCTTCTGTGCGTGGTCTCCGCAGCCAAGAAGATGTTTATTAAGCGGGATAAACGCTTGGAGCTCTGTAGAGAAAGAAACATCGCTTGCAGCTCGGTAACAACGCTGCTGGTTGTGCAGCCCGGGGAGGATGGAAGCATCTGCGTACCGCGGGGATGGGCAATGGAAAACGGGAGCTTTTCAGGCGGATAAAAGGTTACCCGGGCACTGGCACTAGGAGGGAGTCAGTAATCTGTGTGAAGAAGGTGCAGAAAAATCTTCCTCCACCAAAACCCTCTGCTAGTCACCTATTAATCACAGGAACTAACCACACAGATCCAAATGGGCGCTTAGGAGCCGATGAAGCCTTTAAGGCATTCAAGAAAGAAACAGCGTAGATTTTTCTAGCGCATAAATGCGTTAAAAAAAAATAAATATATATATATAATTTATAACAGCAGCGTTGACAGAGCTTTAACTACCCGACGAGAGCTCAAGTAGGCTGTATTTACATGTGAGCAGTACTTACTGTGTGGGTGCGTCTCTGTTGATGTGTTTCCATGTGATTCTCCATAATGTCAGCGAGGGATATTAAACCACGGTATTGATAATACTTTTACAGCTCTGCTTTGGGAGATGCATTACTGCTAAATTAGTCCCTGCAAATCTAGAGATATAACACTGTCGAGCATGAAGGCAGATGGGATTTGGATCAGAGACCTTTATTTGGAGTAGGATACCGAGGAGTCATTACTTTTAAAGCAGGAACTTCGTTTCCTTGAATATTAACTCAAGTTGGGGATTTTACTTCCGCTTTGGCATGAGCAGGCTCATCATAAAAGCGTAAATGGAGCTTGCTTGGTATTGATTTTTCTTATGCTCTGAAAAGATGCTTGATGAAACTCTAGGTACCGAGATAAAGACCTTCAGTGAATGCAAAGGAAGCTTAATTGCAGTTCCCTTAACAAGCTACTGGATAGGGTATTTTTTTTTCTTCTACAAAGCCCTTTCACCTATTTAGATTGTTTCTCTTCCTGTGTGTGCCAGGATGCATTCATTCAGCTTGTTTCTTTTTCCTCCCCCTGCAGCTTAAAGAAAATGTCTTTGCCAGTGCGTGCGCAGAAAAAAATGTCAAGTCTTGGGGAACTTGATTTTTGAGGTCTTGATAAGGGATTTTAGTCTTAAAAGAAAGTAACTGTCCCTCTCCCACTTGTGCAGAAGGGGAGAGAGGCACAGAGGCAGGTTGGGACGCTGCACAATGGAATCGGAGCAAACCCAGAACCTGAACTCCTTTGTTTTTAGCACTTGTCCCCAGACCTGTCATCTGCCAGATCCTGCAGCTACAACAGAGCTGAGGTAGGGCTTCTGTTTCCCAAAGGGAACAGGCAGGGTAGGCTCAGAATGTTCCCTTCCTTGTGGAGAGCAGCGGTTGTGCTCTTGAGGTTGTGGAAGAGGAAGCAACAGTGTGTTTGTTCCCTGGTCGTGGTGACTCTTTCCCCTGCTTGTGCTGCTTGTTTGGAGCCCTGTTAATGTCTAATTAGGTTCTTTTCCTTCTTGGTAATTTTTTCCTCTCCTCTGACACAGGGGCTCTGCCAGAGGCAGTGTCTCTGCCCGCTGCCAGGTCTGTGTGACATCCACTGGTCCCGCAGGGACCGATGCGACCTGTCCTGAGTCACTGCCTCTGAACTGCCACCCCGTCCTCTTCTGGGGACACCCCTGTCACCAGAGACACAACCTGGCCCCGTTTCCAACTTGTTCAGAGAGGATGCACGTGAAGAACGTTGCCTGTGTTAATCCCAGAACTCCTCCGACCCTTCTTGCTGCTGCTGTGAGAAACTTTCTGCAGGAAATGCCAGGAGGCTGAAAGGTGGCAGAATTCCGTTCTCTTTTTCCTGTGCCACCACCATCACAAAGCAAGAAAGCCGGGTACTTAGCGCACTTGGGGGAGAGCCAAACAGTGCCAGGGGAGTTGCCGGATGAGGTGTGAGCCCAAGAAACCTCTTCCACTTCCAATCTTGTTGGTGTTCACGCTCCAAAGAGCGCTAAGTTGGAGAATTTCGCTGAGGATTTGAGTGGGAAGATAGAGCAGCTTTGCGTCAGGCGCAGGGTAATTATTTGCCAGGGTTCTGTGCTATTTGGTTTTTATTCCCTGTGTTTTCATTAAAAGCTAATGAGTTTTTTCTCCATTCAGAACAATAGCTCGGCCCTTGACAAGTTGTTGGTTGTTGGGTTTTTTTTTTTCTGCTTGGCCTCAACGAGCTGTTGCTGCTCCATAAACTTTATGGAGAAGGGGATTAAAGCAGGAGAAGTTCTCGTAATGCAAATCCAAACAGAAAGGCATTAGGATTTGGTTTAAGTAGCTAAGTCTGCAGAGTGTTTGTTGATCTTTTTTTTGTTGTTTGTTTGTTACTGAAACTATCAGGGAGGTGTTTGAAAACGTTCCTGATGCTAAACCAAAGCAAACACCTTTGTGTTGATCTGTGCTGTAGTTTGGAGTCCTGCTCTGCCTGGTGGGCTAGGTGGGTGTATGTGCTGCAGCCTGGGTGGATCTGGCTGGGTTACAGGAGATTCATGAACACCTCAACCCCCAGTTCCTCCCCCAACTCCTGCATGGGGACAGCAAGAAAGAGCATGTTTGTGTTGACAATCCCCCCCCTGCCCCGTATGATACTTCATGCCTGGGAATTTTTCTACCAGCCCTGAGACCTGTGGCTTCCTTCTTGCCTTTTTCCCCGTGGTTGACGTGTGTAGAACAGCTTCTCCCACTTGCTGAAGCCAGTGATGACTTCTTGCAAGTCCCTGTCCTGACCAGGTCCTTGGCCTCGCTCCGGTTCCTGCCGCCAGCTCCTCCTCGGCAGGCGGGAGCAATTTGCTGGGAATCGCCATAATCCTGCACCTGGATCTCGTAAGACAGGCCCACCTGGAATCCTGGAAGAAAATGTTCTTTGGAAGGGGCTGGGCGGGTTTATGGAAGCTGGCATCTCCCCGTGGCTGCAAACAGCTGAGCCTGCAGGAGGAAAGCTCCTCGTTTGAATGAATGTTGTGTTGTTCTACAGCACCGAGCTGCTGGTTAGCAGCTTTTTTTATAAAGGCTTTGTAAAGTCTTTTTATTTGAGGATCTCAAAGAAGGGCAATGGATCTGGGGAAGGGGATGGAGCACAAGGGTGGTGAGGAGCAGCTGAGGGACCTGGGCTTGTTGAGCCTGGAGAGGAGGCTGAGGGGAGACCTTCTGGCTCTGACAGCTCCTGACAGGAGGCTGGAGCCAGGGGGGTCAGGCTCTGCTCCCAAGGAACAAGCCCCAGGACAAGAGGAACCGGCCTCAAGCTGCCCTAGGGGAGGTTTAAGTTGGAGCTGAGGAACAATTTCTTCCCCTCCAGGGTTGTCCAGGGCTGTCCCAGGCTGCCCAGGGCAGTGGTGGAGTCCCCTTGATCCCTGGAGGGGTTTCCAAGCCGTGGAGCTGTGGTGCTGAGGGCCAGGGGTCAGTGGTGCCCTGGCAGTGCTGGGGGAGCAGTTGGACTCCATGAGCTTAAAGATCTTTTCCAACCAAGATAATTCTATGATGCTCTGAAAGTGCTACAGTAAAACAGGGAAGAAACCTCCCCTTGTCGCACACAACTGAGCAAGTGCTGCAATGACTTCTCCAAGGTCAGGCAGCTCCTGGATGCGCTCAGCCTCCCAGCATCAGCCCAGCAGAGCGGGGATTTCAGTCTCTGCTTTTTAACCCCTAATTGTGTTTTTTCTCGTGGAAATGCGTGTAGGAACTTCAGTTTCTTGTCGTGTAATGTGCTTTGCTTGGGAAGTAGTCCTTGGATGGACAACTACTGCAGTACCCCCCTCTGCTGACTTCTGGTCCCACAGGTGGGGTTAGAGGGGTCCCACAGGGGTCCCTTTTGGGCCAGGGACCCACAGCTTGGCCTGGGACTTCAGCAATGCAGGTGCTGGATGAGGCACCTCCCAAACAGACACAAGTTATCTTCTGAATTTCCTTCCTCTCTGGAATCTGATGTTCTGCGCTGGCACGGCTGCTGGAAACAAGGAAGCCTAGAGCTGGGGGAAGATTTTGTTACTTCTTGGGTCCTCCTCCTGTTAGGAATGTTGTAAAGCTTTGAAGGGTGGACTGCCAGGGACCCCCCTGTTCTATCACTGACCCCCTGTAGGCCTTTGCTAAACCTCCAAGTCAGATCTTGGATCAGTTTTTCAAGATCTTTCAGCTTCTACCATCAGCAAGATTCCAGCACCCAGTGTGATTTGGTTTTTAAGGAGCTGATCTGTGGTGGGGGATGCTCTCGTGTGCATTGTGTTCTTCACAGCCAGGTTGTTCCTTTTGGTGAAGAACTGATGTCTTCTTGAAAATGTGCCTTTGGATTCAGGAACCTGGGGGCCCCGAGAGCTTCACGCTCAGAGCAAGGAAGGGAAGGCTGGAACCCGGGGTGCTGCAAACAAAACCCATCCAAAATAAGCCCCATCCAAAATAAACCACTTCCAAAACACTGTGTCACCTCTTTCTGCAGCTGGAGGCTTAATGGTGTCTCCTCTGAGTTTCACAGTGGGAGGAAGAACGTTGTAACCCCTGTTCCAGGCCTTGCTACCCTTTCATCAGTGCTTGATTTAAACCGTGGGGCACGGCTCCTCTGTTTGCTGAGATAAAGCTTGGGTTTAGCGTTTAAACACAATTAGCATCAGTTGAAAACTCACCTTCCGTGCTGTTTGTGGTGTGCTGAAGGAGTAAGCAGCTGTCTTTACCTCGGTTATCAGCAGCCTGGGCTCTGTGTGCTCAGGAAACGTGAGGCAAAAGCTTGAACCCCCCCCCCCCCCTTTTTAAGTTGTTTGGCTTGGGGAGTGCTTTCTTCCACAGGTAGGGCAGCCACGCTTCATTTCTATTACAATTTGATATTAACATCGGTCACTGTAGCATCGAAATGCCCTCTGCATCAAATCCAGTCTTGGGAGCAAATTCCCCAGCAAAATAGGAGGAGCTATGACCCCCAGCTTCCAGAAAAATTCAAACCACCACCAACTTTGGGGTTTTTTTTGGGGGGTGGGGTTCTCTGCACCCAGACAAGTTGCTTTGTTAATTTGGGTGTGACTGCTCGTTGGGGAGATTCAGTCTTTATTTCCCTGCTAATCGATTAGGATCTCAAAGCCTTTTCCTGCAGTCTAAGGAGATTCCTCCTCCCAGTGAAGCTTTGCATCCTTTGCTTTACAGAGGGGGGATTCATGCAGAGGGTCATGTACTGAGGGCAGGAATAAGAAATTGGGCATAGCTCGGGTAGTTTGGTCCCTGAGACTGGTATTTCCAGCCTCCTTCTCATATCCCTCTGGGACGAGGTCTGTACATGTCCAGCGTGAGTGTTCTGGCAGCAGGAATATGCTGCCTTAGCCTTAAATGATAAATCTGGCCCAAAACCCACAAAAAGGGGTTTGGGTTTTGTAGAGAACTTCAGTAGAAGGTGGGAACCAGGAGAAAACGTGTCTCGTGGTACAGGCAACAAGATTTGGGGTTAGAAATGCATCCTCTTTGCTAAAATCAGGCTCTCCTTCTCTTCCTAGGAGAGGATCAGCAGGATGCTGGCTTTGTACAGGACAGTTCTGATGAAAACCAGAGCTGGAGTTTGGCTCCTTCCATGACATCCGATTCCTCGTTTCCATCAGACTTCCAGGATGATGGTAAGTCACTGATGGTTTTTTTGATGTCCTTGAGTGGAGAAGATGGAAAGGTAAGTGCAGTCTAGGATGATTTGCTGTCTTTCATCCATCTGGTAACACAGGAGGTGTTCGGTTGTGTTGTTGCTGTTGACTGGTGCCTGTTTTGTCAACGACCATACAATGTTACAATGATCTCGAGTTTCGTTTTGTGTAGCTCAATGGATTTCTTCATTATCTTGGTGGAAATTGGAGTTGGATTGACAACAGTGATGGAAGAGAGCAGAATTTGACCTGTTGGGTTGCGTTTCCCACAGTTAGCATGTGACTTTTTGGGTGTGTTTCTTCTTGGGTGCTCAGCCTCCTGCTTTTAAAGGGTCTGTGTCTTCTGAAACCTTCCTGAGAGCATAAGAGGGTTCCCAGCGGAGTGATGGGTGGGAGCTGGAGGTTCTGGACAAGGAGCTGCTATGATGCTGCATCTATTTGCGAGTGCTGGTTTACGAGTGATGGGTTTGTCATGAGCTATTGAAACTGAAGCCTACAGAGCCGACATTGTTCTGATCTTCTCGGGGTTATCTGTGGGCCCTAAGTGAAGACTCAACTGCTTTGGTCTCAGAATCTCTATCTCTTGCTTCCACAGGTCTTGCTTCCTCCTCCTATTTTGCTTCCCTTGTGCTTCCCCCCACTCCCTGTGCTTTCTCCCTCCCCTTACCTCGTTCTTCCTCTTTCATTTTCTCACCTTCCATCCCTCCTCCACTAATCTCTGCTCAAAGCACTTTCATGTCTTCTCCCACTTTTGTTAGAAATCAGTCAAGACTACAAATAAACGAGGATTTCTCTGGGACGAGGCCATAGGAGCTGACAGGCGTGGAGTTTGGGATGGGTTGTTTAAATAACCTGCCTGCTCCGACACGATGCACTTAGGGCACGGATGGGGAACGCGTGTCAAGGATAATGGATGTTGGCCTAAATGGGACATGAAGGGGTGGTGGAGACCTCGAGCTCTAGGGTTTCTCCAAATTCCAGGGTTTCTCCTGGCGTGTTTACTAAGCTTGTCTGAGGAGGTATTGGCTGTGCTAACTCTGAGAGGTGGTTTCTGGCAGCTCCGAGGGGCAGAGTTTGACATAACCCTTGCGAGACGTGCAAACGCTTGGCACAAGCGGAAGGTTTCAGACGTGGATGAAATGCCCAGCTCGGTGGAAGGGTGCCCAGATGGGTGAATGGCGAGGAGATTGATAACACAGAAAAATTACAGGCTGCAAAAAGGAGGGGAAGAATAGGCTGGCAAGGAGAGCAGTTACATGAAAATGAGGTGTTAGTTCTCGGAAAGGGGTCTGAGAGCCGAATAGCAGCAAATTGTGGGCTGGACCTGACTCCGTGTGGGCTCATCCTGGAGGAGTGGAGCAGTTTGGGCTGATGAGCTGCAGGCCATTGGGAGTCTGAGTGATATTAAAGGGAAAAAGGGCTGAGCATGGGATTTTGGAAGCTTTTCTTTGCCCTGCCACGGTTGTGGTGGCATCATCAGAATGAATTTTTCTGGCTGGATGGGTATGGATCAGGGTGGTGCTGTCCTCTGGGATTTCTGTTTTACTGCCAAACTTTCTTTTGTTTACTTGCAGGATTCTTTTTTTTTTTGGCTTGCTTGTTTTCTTTGTTTACTTTTTTTCACTGTACCAGGTGAATGCACAAAGTTTTATTTATTTACTTATTTTAAAAATTACATCAGTCACCTAAGAGTTTAAATCATTACCTCAGAGATGTGGATGAAACTAAAGGGTGTGTCCAACAGTCTTGATTTCTGAATTAAAACATCTCTGGGGGACAAGTAGAAAGTGTCAAGATGTCACAAACTGATTTGCATCGTGATCAAAGCTTGCCTTGGCTTCTCCTAGCGTGCAAACCTTCACTTCCACTCTGCCCCTCTTTGCTTCCACACCCTCTTGTCTGTTCAGCTGTCATGGTCTGTGGAGCAGGGACCCTGCTCCTGTGTGCTGGGCCACCACTGACCCTTGGGGTTCTGCTACCACACGGATGAGTGACCGAGAGCTGCTCCTTCCAGGTGGCACAAATGGCTGATCTGTGGGGGTGACCCATCTGGCTATGGCCAGAAAAAACCCTATCTGCCTTGTTGTAGGAACATATTTCTAAATTCTGTGGCTTTTTTCCACCCCTTTAGACTGGACACTAGGAAAAAAATTCTTCATGGAAAGAGTGGAGAGAGATTGGAATGGGCTGCCCAGGGAGGTGGGTGAGAGATTGGAATGGGCTGCCCAGAGAGGGGGTTGAGTTGCCATCCCTGGATGTGTTTCAGCATCGCTCAGATGTGGTGTTGGGGGAGATGGTCCAGGTGTGAACTTGTAGAGTAGGGTTAATGGTTGGACACGATGATCCCAAGGGGCTTTTCCAACCTGAGTGATTCTGTGATTCTTAGCCCTGTTTTGCAACAAGGGGAGGTTGTGTCCTTTGGTGCAAGACCACGGGCACTGTTCAAGGCTTCCACCTCTCACTTTGTGGAATCCCCCAACTTTATTAATTCAAGGCTTTAATGGAAGTGTGTCTCAGCTGGGATGGTGCTCACTTCTGCCTCTCCTCAGTTAAAAAACCAGGGGAGTTGGGAGGCAGGGGAAATGCCACCACTGTTCATTTTGAGCAGACTGCTCCTTGCCTGCTCTGAACTTCTCCTGGGAATCGGAGAGAACCTTCCAAGTTGTCTCTGGAGGGAGCAAGAGGGACTGAGCGAGTTGGGGATGACTTTACTCAATGAGGCATGGCCCAGCTCGGTAGGATCGTCCCTAATGAGTGATTAAGAAGCTAATGTTTGCACAGTGCTGGGAGGCTGGGAAGCGCTGTGGAAGTGCTAAGTACTGTTATCATGATAAGTGTTTCTTAGGAGACGCTTCCCATGTGATGTTCTCTGCTCAGACCACCGGAAGACTTTCCAGCAACATTTTGTCTTTTAAACCAGTAGATCACTTAATTTACTGGTGTTTGTTCACTTGGTTTTAGCCAAGTTTAAGGCAGGTACCAGAGCCTCCCAAGGGCTGCCCATTGCCCATCGTTACTATTTCGCACTCCTAGCTACGGCTCAATCCCTTGGGGTTTCCCTTGGGGGGGTGGGAATCACTGCAGAGCGTCGGGTCTCTTGCCAGTGTCCAGACAATCCCGTTGGTGTCGGGGCGAGATCCCAGGAAGATGCGGGGTGAGGGCGGCTGTGGCTACGGGGCCATCGCTCGTCCCGCCGTGTCGTGGCAGCGCGGGCAGCGACACGGGGTCTTTGATGTCACGGGGGGTACTTGTAACTCGCAGTGATGGGGGCGTACGTTACGGGTGCTGCCAGGCACGCTCTCTGGGGTAAGAAAGACTTCCCAGATGTTTCCATCGTTGTCAGCAGAGAACTTTTGGCCAAACCCGCTTACAGCTCGCTCAGTTCTGCGTGGAGGGGTTTTATTTCATGTACAAAATTCCGAGTATTTGGAAAATGAAATCGTTACCTTAGCAAAAATTCCCTTTGCTTTATCAAAGTGTTCTAAAAATGGCTTTTCTCTTTCAAGGTGTGGAGGGTGGTAGGGGGGATGGCACTTCTCTGTGCCCCAGTGGCCTGGGGACGGGTGGGGGCAGATACAAGTGCAACGTGATACTAAAACTTTATTTTTGGTGGGGGGGGGATTTGGAACGCTAAAGAGATGGCACATCTTTAATCCACCTCCAGGTACTTCTTGAACCCCTTTATGTCCTGGAGAAGATCCCGTTTGCTCACGCTTGGCCTTCTAGTTCCTAGAAATGGGATGGGAAACAATAAAATGCTAAAGTGAGTTTTGTACGTTAGCTCTTCAGGAACAAGGTTGCTGGTTTGTAACTCAGGGGAGAATGGCAACTTCTTCTAGAAGTTTCTCGCCTGGTCCTTGGAAGGCTCTGCACGGATCCGAACGTGCTCCCCCGGTTCAGGGTGTCTCGCTGGTGTTTCGGGGAACCAAATCCTTCCTCCCGGCAGCATGGAGTGTTCGGAACTGCAAGCGCTTCCCCGTTTTTCGGAGGTCCCCACGCCTGCAGATGCAGCTTCTGCTTTTTCATTTCCCCATCCTTCTCACACCCTTCCCGAACTCTACGGACCCGCTTCCGAGATGTGGGGTTAATTGCGGGGTTAATTGCTTTAGAGAGCCAGCCCTCCGGGGTGTCCTCGCTGGGGGAGCTGGATATGGGGGGTGGCTGTGCAGCCTCGCTTAGGTGGGGGGGTGTGAGGGGTGGGTGCACCTTGGAAGTGCCAGGAGCATAGGGGGTGGGTGGGGTGGGTACCGGGGATGTCAGCGGGGTGCACAGAGCAGTGCAGGGTGGGGTGGGGTGCTGGGGGTGGCAAGGGGGTGAGGTGGCAGGGTGCAGTGGGTGTCAGGGGCGTGCACAGAGCCGTGCAGGGTGGGGTGGGGGGGTGCCAGGGATGTCAGGAGGGTGCACAAAGCCATGCAGTGGGTGGGTGGGTGCCGAGGGTGTCAGAGGGGTGCACAGAGCGGGGGGTGGTGGGTGCTGGGGGTGTTAGGGGGGCGCACAGAGCCGGGGGTGGTGGGTGCTGGGGATGTCAGGGGGGTGCACAGAGCCGGGGGGTGGGTGCCAGGGGGGTGCAGAGAGCTGGGGGTTGCTGGGTGGGTGTGGGGTGGGTGTCAGGGGTGGGGGCCGGGTGGGTGCCGGGGGTGTCATGGGGTGGGTGCCAGGGGTGTCAGGGGGGTGCAGAGAGCCGAGGGGTGCCGGGTGAATGCTGGGGATGTCAGGGGGGTGCAGAGAGACGGGGGGTGTCAGGGGGTGAGTGCCAGGTGGGTTCTGGGTGGGTGTCAGGGGGTGGGTGTCAGGGGGTGGGTGCTGGGTGGATGTTAGGGGGTGGGTGCTGGAGGGTATCAGGGGGTGGGTGCCGGGGGGTGTCACGGGGTGAGTGCCGGGGGGTGGGTGTCAGGGGGTGGGTTCCGGGTGGGTGTCGGGGGGTGGGTGTCAGGGGGTGGGTTCCGAGTGGATGTCACGGGGTGGGTGCCGGGGGCGTGCCGGGGGGCGTGGCCTCGGCGGCGGTGGGCGGGGCCTGTGTGGCTGCCGGGTGCGAGCGGCGTTCAGCAGCGCCCCCTTGTGACGCGGAGCGGCGCTGCCCGCGCCCCCTTCGCCTTTCTCATCGCTCGTCTTCGCGAACAAACCCACCCAAACCCCACCGAAACACCAACCACTCAAACAAAACACACAAAAACCCCCCCCCCAAAAAACTCCACCAACCCCATCCTCCGAACCGGGCGAATTCCTCCTTCCCTCCGCGGAGCTTCGCCGGCTCGGTGCCGTGCCCGAAGCCCTCGGGGTTGATGGATTTCTGCTTTTCTAACCCCAAAGTGGGAACTGTGGTTTCCTCCTCCCCATCGCAGCCTGCGGGGAGCCGCACGGGGCTGAGAGAGGCTGCAGGTTGGGTAGTCTGCCCGGATCAACCCCCCCTTCCCCCCCCGAGATGAGTGGAAGTGCTTCTCCGTCTGGGGTTGAAAGCTTTTGACGGTTTTCTTTCTCAAATACTATTAGAAGCAATTATCTCCCCCTGCCCGCTGCCCAGAAACGGCTTTTGTTGCTTTTGACCAGGATATTATGAACTTGCTGTTGAGGTACTCCTAAGCCACAGGAAACGGCCTAAGGAAAGGTGCAGGGAATGGGTTTGTGACAAGTGCCATTCCACCGGTGGCTTCTCCTGCCTTTTTTTTTTCCCTTCGGATCTCGGGCATCATCCAAACGAGCCCAGGGAGCGAGAGGTTAAACCGCGGATCAGTTATTTCTCCTGGTTCCTCACCACTTAGAGCAGGTTTGACCAGTTCAGTGGACTCCTGCCAAGGGGAGGATATCAGGCACAGATCCCTGCATAAGCAAGCAACGGTGTTTCCTAAAAAAATCTACTTCTCCGTGATATTTTGTAAAGAAATCAGGCTCCCTTAAAGCTACAGAGCTTTGATTTATCCCGTTCTGAATGGAAATGCGCCATAGCATCAGCGCTTTCGAGCCCGGCGTGATAACGTCGCTGGCATCGCGCAAATAAGTTCCTGGAATGGTGCTCTGGCTGCTCAAAAGATCTGGCAATATTTTATCCAGAGCAACTCGGTTCACCTTTATATTAAGGATTATTTGTGCGGGGTGGAGAGGAGGAGGGTGGGTTGCTCACAGGCTGCCAAAAATAGATGCATAAATTACATCCGAGCGCTCAGACCTTTGTAGAGGACGAGCAGCAGCGAGAGAAACGCTCCCGAGGTTTTCAGCTCCCATTTAAAATAAGCAAACCAACTAAAAACCTCAGCCCCGAGTGGCTTCGCGTCGTCGTTTGGGATTTTACCGCTGCAGCAAATCGTAGCGCAAGCGATCGCAGCGGAGTCTGACAAACACATTGAGCTGCAGATGCTGGTCCGAAGGGCAGCCAACGGAGCCCGTGGTTTTGTGGGTGCCCGTTTTTGAGCTCAAAATCATTTTTTCCCCTCAAGCCAAAGATATTTAGAAGTTGGCCTGAGAGGCTGTTCTCGTGCTCAGGGTGCCTGGGGAAGAGCGGGTGGTTGCAAAGTGCCTTCTGTCTTGTCTGATCTGCTCCCTTACCTCCCCCAGCACCCCAGAAACGCAGCTTTTCTTTATAAAATGGAACCCACGGGCACTGAGTGATGGGAGGACCGGAGGGCGAGTCCCTGCTGATGCTCAGCCCTTGCAGGGCCAGCAGCTTGGTCTCTTTGGAGCATCCCATCCGATGGCTCTTCAGTGTTACTTTGGGGACGTAATCCTGACACAAACCAGATCGGGACCCGAAATGTTTTGGCCCAGCCTTGCCCTTAAGCTCCCGCATCTAACCGGGATGCAATTTCGTGGTGGTTTTTTGCCAGAGAGGACCGTCAACCTTAGGATTCAAGCGCTGGCTTGAAAAGCATGAGTTGCTTTTACCCAAAAAGAATGTGTCTGTGACTCAGTCTTTGAATGAGTTGCTTTTACCCAAAAAGAAGTGTCTGTGACTCAGCCTTTGGGTGTCACGAGCCTCAGTTTGCGGTTTGGAAAAGGGTTTCCGCTCAACCGCTGGGATGTTTGTTTGGTTTTGGGTTTGGTTTTTTTAAACTGAGATTCTCAAGTAATTCCTTAATTGCAAGAGCTCTTAAGAAAACCCAGAAATCGCTGTGAAATGAGCGGTGCAGCGGGGCCCCAGACAAGAGTTATAACCGAGAGCGCGCGTGAGTCGGTGGAAAGCCACTAACTTATGAATGCGGCTTTTCCAAAGCAGAATTCCTGCCGCCTACGCTGCTCGCCGACAGGGAAAAGGCGTCGTTAAACTTTCTTTGTATTGCTTTTTAAGTGCGGGATCAGATGAATAGATTTATTTTCCGTACCTAGAGGACAGCCTTGAACGACAAGGTGTTATTTGGATTTTTATTTCTTTTTTTAAAAAATTTTATTTCTTTTTAATAAGCGGGAGCGGGGAGCTGCCTTCTGATCGCAGGCTGGAAATGAATTGCAGCTCGGGATGCCCTCGGCCCGTAGATTATTTCAACGGGAGCGGGGGGCTCAGGGCTGATGCTGTCGGGCGCCTGGTCCCGGGTGGTGTGGCAGCTGTCAGGAGCCGGGATGGAGCTTCCTCTCGTGCCGAATCGCATGTTCCTCGTGTCAAACACGCGTGAATTATCAATGCGCAAGCGACCGTTGCGTTGGGGGGGCTGGGATAACTTACGCACCCCGCCTCCTAAAGGCCTTTTTATTCATGAGGATGTAAATCCCAGGCATAAACGCTTTGTGTCTCTGTGTTCTCCCCAGCAGAGGGATCGATATGCAGGAAATGGAAGTTAACAAAGTGTCGGGTGGAACTTTGGTAGTTTCTCTCCTGCCCTTTTCCCAAAGAAAGTGGTTCTAGTTTCCCAAACTAACAGGCACCAGTCTCTCCCTACCGACCTGCGCTGGGTTTCCTGCCTGTGAGGGATGCTCCGAGGGTGGGATGCTGCAGAGTGGTGTTCGGGCAGCGTGGCAGAGGGGGTGCCAGTCTTGGCTCAGCTGGTCGGTGCCCTGTGGCTGTGCAGAAGCAGCCTCGGGATGCCCAGGGCCCCCGGCTGGCACCAAGGACCTCACTCAATTGGACTTGGGAAATGGGGTTTTGTCCTTGCAGAAGTGCTGGGGGTTGAGCGTCCTTGGCACCAGCGGTGATGGGGTTACAGCAGATCTAGAATTGAGGTTCTTTCACCAAATCTATGTGCGGTAAGATAAAATATTTGGTGGTTCTGTGTGCCTACTTCAACAGGAGCAAGGGTGAGAGAAGGTCTATACTATGCACTTGAAGCATGTTGAGGTTATAGCAAAGATTTGGGTTTCATTTTTTTTCCTATTACAGTTTTGAGGGTAGTGAGGTTGTTAGCAGGGAAGTGAAGGAAGCTCTTCCTCTCCTCCAACGACAAGATGACTTGTCTGCAACCAGGGTAAACTTCTCTTTGTTCTTCTGTGGGACACGTTTGCACGACAATTCGAGGACAGAAAGGCTTCCCCTGTGTTCCTGGCACGGGTGGGTTCAGAGCTTCAGAGCCCCTGTCCCTTGAGGGGAGAAACAAGAGATGTTCTGAGTAAAGACTCCTCATCCCACCAACGCGTGCTGTGTTTTGTCTGCTCACCTGGGTGGAACGGTGGAAGGAGCGATGGTGGTGCCCGTATCTTGCAGGCTCAATCTCAAAACACTAACACGCCCTGAAATACAAAATTGCCAGCTGAGAGAAATGGTCTGGACAGCAATAAAAGCCCCGGCTATATATACATTAACACATGGTAAACTACTACTGACTTCATTCTGACTTAAGCATGTGCTTAAATGTGTGATTCAATGTGAGCCACAGGGAATACATTAAATTATTACTCAGGTTATGTAGTGCTGAAAATCACTAGGTGCAAAAAATAAAGCCACTGTCCTGAAGAATTTAATTTAAAGACCGGTTATAATAAATTCTAAAGTGAAATGCGTTGAAGAACAACTGGAGGGAAGAAGAAAAGGCTTTTTGTTGTTGTTGTTTTGTTTAATTTCTCCTTTAAATGTAAGGAGTCAAGCATAACTTTATTCAGCGAGCTACTCCCCAGAGCTGTGGTACAAGTGGGTTTACTCAAGCCAAGAGACCGAGTTGGATGTTCTGTCAGTGGCGCTGTGCACGAAGGATGCTCTCTGTGTGTGTATTTTAAAGAGTAGCTTTGTTTAAGGCTTTAGGTGATGAACTGCCTCTTAAAACGAGTTAAACTTTTATTGTTTAACCCTTGGAGGGATGTGGCAGTTGAAAGCGCGCGGCCGCGTACCTGGGAGCAGTGGGGGCAGAGCTGGTGGGGCACTGAGCAAACACTGGGACTTCTTCTGCTAATCCAGTGTCACGGGAAGAGCAGCCGAAACAATCGGCATCATCCTTCACCCTGATAATGCTTTCTCGCCAACTAATAGCTCCTTGTTCATCAAGGAAACGAATGTGTGTGGAGGTGACACGCTCTTCACCCACTGCTCTTTGTTCTAGGGTCCTCCAGACTGATTGTATCAGCTCCAGCCCTGACAAATATCCCCCCAAACTTTAACACTATGTAAAATTGAGTTATGGGGTTTTAAGGTTAGACTCCTCTGGCTGAAGGTTGATTGTCTCCGAGAGATAAAGGAATCAGTACTCAACAATAACAAAATCTTTGCCATAGGATAATGCCTGTTATTGAGCTCACAGCTCTCTTTATTTGGTTACAAAGCTTCACCCCTATTTTTTTTCCTGCGCTCATAGGTTAAAGTGGGAGCTGCTGTTTGAAATTGGTGAATTGCTGCTTTTCCTCTATCCACCCTCACCCAGGGCTTGAACAAACGCTCTGGCAGATAGATCGATCCCTTGAAACATCCCATCACCCAGGGCTGTGTCTCTACAGCCGCAGTTTTTAACCAAGTTGCCCTCCCAGTGGCACCTTCCCAGGGGCGAAGCAGCACAAAGGTGCTGGTGGTACTTGGGGAGACTTTGGAGAACGAAGCCTCAACTGCTTGACCTGGATCATCCCAAAGAGCTTGCTGGGGTGATCAAAGGGTAGCAGGAGAGCATTAGCCTGCTTTTACACTAAGATTCATAAACTAGTTCTGGCTGGACAAGACTTTTTAGATCATTGAGTCCAACCATTCCCCCAGCACTGCCAGGTCACCGCTAACCCACATGCCTCAGCACCACATCTCCACAGCTTGGAAACCCCCCCAAGAGATGAGGACTCTACCACTGCCCTGGCTGTGGAGCAAATAGTCCCTTGGAGTGGAGGAAATGATTCTCATTGAGATGTGGAGTGCAAGCGGCTTGAGCCAGGTCCAATTAAGGGACTGTGGTGTTGGTGGCAATTGCATCTTAAAGCCTGGGAGCCCTAAGCACCTTGCCTCAGCTTCTCTGGCCAAAGAACTAATTTGTGTTTAGTAATGACACTTGGCCATCTGCTGTAGATGAAAATGGTCTGGGATTGCTCTGCAGACGATCAAAGCATTAAGGAAAATGTTGGAATACGGGGGAAGAAATCGGAAGTTTATTTTAGCTTTAAACTGATTTTAGCTTTAAACTCACTCGGTGCTGAGACAGTCTTATGTTGGGGTCAACGAGAACCTGCCAGAAGAGATGCCTTGAAGGGGTTGTGCTAAGAGTGGGTGAAGAAGTCACAAAACCCAAGGGAGGACAAAATTTAGTGGAGTGAAGCTCCCTCGACTCTCTGAACTCCTTCCAAATCCTGGAAGCACTCTGCCTTTCCTGATAAACACCTGATGCATGAGGTGTGTGGAGAGGACACTCATGATAGGGATGATCTTCCCTTGGAGGTTTGGAGGAGGCAGGTGGTTGGTGTCAATCTTTGAACATATATATATAGGGTGGTGCTTTCCACACCCCCATAACTTGTATCTCTGTTTTCCCCACTTTTAGTTACCTAGGAAGACAGAACTCTGCTGTCCCCCAAAGGCCATGGCCATCTGCAGGAATGGTCTTTGACTTAGTGAAGCTTTCAAATCTACCCTGCTTCCTTAAACTTAATTCACATCCTTCTGCTCCAAAGCAGACCTGACTATTCCAGGGAGCCATGGACTACAGGATGAGTTCAGGGATCCCCTGTCTCTGAGCTGGGAGGGAACTGGTTTCCATCCCATTTAGGGGATTCCAACCAGTTTACTTTTGCGATTCTGAATCATGCTGCAAATCCTTATTGCCTCCCTTTTTTAGTCCATAACATTCCCTGGTGTTGGATGTGCTCTGAATTACTTTTCTTTGTTACCCTAGTTTATTCTTTTATAGGATGAATCTCATTTTATTATTCTCTCCATATTCCTAACCTCTCCGTGTCCCCTACTATTATTTCCTCTGCTTTCACTTGATATTTGCATTACCACCTAATTTAGTATCTTCCTGCTCATTGAATTAATGGACTGTTTACTTGCCTTAGATAAAACGGGGACTAATACCCTGCAGTACCCCAACACAGACGTTTCTCCCCCACGTGACAGAGAGCCATTTATCACCAGCTTTTGTCTGTGGCCCTTGGGCCAATTTTCAGTCTGTGACGATTGCTTCTATCCAAGCTGAGGTAAATTAATTTTTTTTTTTTATTTTATTATTATTTTTTTTTTTTTCCCTTCTGTGAGATTTGCTGCCGCACCACATCAAACGCTCAGTAAAGTCTGGAGATATATTGCATCTTCCACCATTACCCTTCGCCTGCTAATTTTGTAGCTTGATCAGAAAGGCTGACCGGGTGTGTGCCTAAGGTCATTCGCTCTTTACAAACCCAAAGGCTGCTCGTTGGGAAGGAGGCAATTACAGGCTGGGTTCTCCTAAAGTCATTTAGTCCCCCCCCCTTTTTAATATTTATTTATTTATTTATTTTAAACCCGCGACGCTCGATTTGCCCAGAGCATTTTTCAGCTTCACCTTGGTGTTGTAGTTTTAAACTGTGGGGCTACCTTTGCTTATTGCCCTCCCTGTATTTCTTAGCCCTCTGCTATAATTAGAAGGAGAGGGTGTCAGCTTGGGAAGTTTGGGAGCTCTACAGTAGTTCCTGTAAGACTTGATGCAGCTGGAGGTTGGTGGGAAGGAGAGCAAAGCCAAGGTACAAAACAATCAGTGGGTGCATTTGTTTGCCCTTTTCCATGCTCAGACCACCACTGTCCTAACTCTAGTCTAGGATGTCCACGGCTACCTGAGTAAGCTCTGTAGCCATCAAGGAGCAGAAGGTGACTTTGGCTCCCTCCAGTTGCAATGACGCCTCCCAGGTGAGAAGGTAAAAACCTTCGCTGCCAACTTTTAGCTGTCTGTCACCTAGCAGATGTCAAAGTGGTGACATTGCTCCTAAGATGGGGTTTCCAGTTTGCTTTCTGCCCAGGTTGATTTGAAGTTGCTTTATTTTCATCTGTAGGTGGAAATTCCACATCTGCTTTGTGCCTCGTTCTTCTGGACCAGGTCCATCAGCTTCAGTCATTTTTACTGGGGGGGTGGAAAAAGCATCTTATTTTGAATCAAGGACAAATTCTGCATCCTGTCTCTCCCTCCCAGTCTAGGAGAAATCCAGTTGGGAAAACCCACCCAAACCAGAAGCTTTTCTTTTCAAATGCTGTTGGAATAAGGTGATCAGAAACGCTCCAGTTTTATTTTTAAGGTCTTGCAAAGCCACTCTTAATTTGTTTGAGAAAGAAAAAAAAAAATCACAACAAAGAGAAAAGGAAAGGGAGAAGGTTGGAAAACAAACAAAGTTTTATGATGGAAAACTAACCAGCCCTACCAAGGGAATTAAGGCCAGACAATATTGGTATTTGAATATTCTCTTTTCCTTCTTTTCTTTGATATGCAAACTTGCTGCCGATCAAAGAACTCTGGGAGGAGGAGGACAATAGTGCAGATGATGGTGACTTTGGGTTTTGGTTCCTCGGTTTGATCCGAATGATGGCTGGGGTAGGCTTGGGGATGGGGACGGGCACCGCTTTCCTCCCCTCCGCCTGGGTCCTGAATTCAGGGATCAGCGGGGGAGTGGAGCTGCCTGAGCCAGGGGCACCGGCCCCGAGGTTGCAGAAACCACCGTAAAATGGTTATAGCTCCGCCGTCTACAAAGCCTCCATCCCTCTTGGGTACCCCAGGATGCTAAATCTGTGGGTTCAGGCTTGGGGCAGGTGGTAGGATTTGCTCCTTTAATCTTCAGCGTCTATTTATTACAGTGGAGCTCCAGGGCATCTGAGCATGGCCTTTCTCGCCAAGAGACCATAACAAATGGACGCGGTCCCTCCGCCGCAGAGCCGGGCTTTGCGCACCACCTATCTGCAAAATTTGGTGCTGGCTTTTTTTTTTTTTTTCCTCTCCGCTTCTCCTTTTGTTGTGGTGCTTATAAAACTAAAGAGGGAGCAGGAAAAGGGATTTGAATGCAAAGAGCAGCTCCGGTTGCCCATCCCCACCTGCCCTCCCCTTCGTTTCCTGGCCCGTCCTTGGTTAATTTGTCATGGTGGGGTTGAGGGGGGGTTGCGGATGCTCACCTTGGATGAGAAAATGCTCTGCCCCAGGCCATGGGACCATGACTTAGAGTAACCCTTTTCCCTTTGTTTACTCTTAGGTATTGAACCCTTTCGCGATTGCTAATTATTTTTCAATTGCCCAAGACAAATGAGAAGGTTGGGGAGGTGCTGTTTCGCGGTGACCCCGCCTGTCAATTGCTGCGACTCTTTATTAATGTTGGAGCTGGTTTTGTTAGGTTCTCCTTGTTGATTTTTAAAGAATAAGAGGGGAAATATCTTGAATTGCAGGGGTAATTTAAGCCTCTTTCTGTCTCTGAATGCCATCAGCAATTAGCAGGCTAATGACTCTGGTGGGAAGTTCCATCCTCTCATTGCAACTTAATTTTATTTTTAAGGGACAAACTGCCCTCGAGGAAGGTGGGGGATCTGCAGTAAACCTCAACCTTACGCAGGAAGGTACAACAACCTTGTCCCAGTCTTCCGGAGGATGGTTGGATTCTTATTGTGGTGATATTTTGTGTTACTACTCCAGTACCAAAGCTGGGGTGCACTGGGGTGCAGCTCTGAGGAGCCTGGAGTTCAAACGGGCAAAGGATGATGAGGGGGGTGATGCTGGAGGAGCATGAAGTGATTCAACTCCAACGCACCAGCTGCTAGAGGTAGCGTTGGACTGGGATCAACCCAGCACCCTCCAGCCTTCCCCCGTAGTTTGGGAGGGTGAATTAGGGGGTGACAAACCAGCAGTGTGATGTGCACGCCAGCCCTGGGTTCACTACACTCACTCTCTTGAGAATGAAAATGTTGATTCTTGTCTGTTGAGTGACCTTGGCTTTGGAGGAAGAGGGAACTGCAGGGCCACCCGGACCCCGAGCCTTTGTGCTTACGTTCTCCGTGCGACCGCTTTGCTCGGGAGTTACTGGAAACACTGAATCCAGTCTGGGGCAGAATTCCCATCCCCTGGTAGCCTAAAGCTTTTAATCCACCTCTGCAAACAGCCCAAGGAGGGCTGTGATGTGGTGGTCTGAGGCTGCTTCCCCAACCCACGTGCTCGGGGTGGGCGATGGGGGATCGCCGGGCCCGATTCCACAGGAGACGGTTCTTGGCAGCCTTCCGTGGGGCTGAATCTCCCGGTTCCCTATTGAACTGGGGGAGCTTGGAGACAAAACCTCGGCGCTTTTCACCGTGAGATGTATTCTGCAGCCTGTCTCCAGGCAGCTCGCAACCCAAAGGGCATCAACGAACGCGCCGGCAACCAAACAGCAACTGGGGGGAGGGCAGAGGAGGACAGAGGAAGATGGAAAACCTCCTATACAATAATTAGAATAAAATTGGGGTATCAAGAATACAGGGGTCAGCTTCTGTTCACACCAATATGGCTTTCACCTTGTAGAGAAAGGCCTGTGCCAGGTAATTAGGTCAAGTCAATGATTATATATCTTTAAGCGAAGTGGAAGGGACTGTAATTGTGATGAAATTTGTTTGAAGAGGGAAAGCATGGGGAATTTTGTTTAAAGGTAACGAGTTCAAAGGGTAAATGAAGTTCAAGGTTCAGTTCCTGTTCACTCCTAACAAAAAAAAAAAAAAGCCACCACAACACCCACGCACACCAAGCAGCCAATATTTCTATCAGACGAGTTGCTTTATCTTTTGGGGAAGGGAATGGGATCATATCCCTGTAGGAAAACTGGAATTAAAACAGTGACAGCTCTTTAATGGGGCTTTCTTTCTTTAGGAGCCAACAGAAGGGTAAACCTTGGGTAATGGGTTTTTTTTTTGTTGTTGGTTTTTTTTTTTTCTCCTGGTTGGTTTATTCTTCCCCTCGGAGCCTGCTGCCACATGCAGCCACCTCGCATGCAAATCGGTGACATCCCGAGAAGGGCCTTGCCTGTGATATGCAAATACCCACTTTGTTTATGGGAACTTTTCAGGAGAGGGGAAGGCAGCTGGGCCATGCAGGGTGAGGAAAACTGCCCATCTTGGGGGATTTCGCAGGATTTGGGCTCTTCTCTGAAGTGCTTTTTGGTGGCACAAAAATGTGTTCCTGTCCGTGCTTCCGAAATAGTCTGTTTTCCTCCCGGTAAACACGTGGCTTCTGTCCGTGCTGTGGGTGTTCTGGTTTGATGGAGAACAGGAGTGGGTTTCCCTGCACCCAGCTGGGAAGCGCTAGGGTGTTCTCAGACCCGGGAGACAAGGGCGTAAGGAAAAAAATAAGTCACGTCTGCCTTTGCAAGGGGCCGTTCTTCAATCGTAGGCGTAGGAAGGTGAGCTAACAGGGGACGAGGCAGGATCTCTGGCCTCTTCCTCCCAGTGTTGGAAAGGGTTTTGCCCATGGCACCAAATACAAACCATACCCAGCAGTGCACAGCCTGGGGGGCTGGAGCCCCTGTCCTTGAATGTGTCTGGTGGGTTCTGTCGTGCCACGGCTGGGCAGTGCCAATGGTTGGGCAGAGTTGGCAGCAGACGCTGGGAAGCGTCTCTATGAGGGGATTTGGCTGTGCTCGTGGGACCCTTTTCTCTGTGGAAACGAGGAGGTGTTTGTGGTGGTGGGGATCGGGCTGTTTTGCTCATGAGGGTGGCCAGGAGGCTCATCCCAAGCACAGACCAAAGCCGTTTAACCTCATCTTGAAAAGAAACTGCAGAAGTTTAGTGCTCCCCTCACTTGAGGGGGGAAAAAAGTACCAAAGGAGCTCCCCAGGAAAGCTTGAATTTGTGTAGAGACAAGGAGCAGCTCCCCCAACCTCTCAGTGTGGTCAGTAAAGCTCGCTCTGAACTTGGTCTGCGACCCCACTGCCTTCGGGGCTCATGCAGCTCGGACCATGCTGGTGGACCTGCCACGGAGGAGGACACGGTGACACAAGTCCTGCCTCCTGCTCGCTGGGAGCAGCACCGACGGGATGGTGGCCGGAGCTGGGAATGGGGAGGGGTGAGCAGAGCAGAGCCTCACCTCTGCTGAACCCGAGCTGCGAATATTTCCACACTGGCAAAATTTAGTAGAAGTTCAAGGAACAACACTGCGACAATATTAATGACCTCAGAGGGCGTGCAAAGTTCAGAGTTCGCCTTCTGTTTACACCACCGAGCCTTTTCTCCCTTTTCCTATTGCCCCTGTCCAGTCTTCTGTATAAATTTGCTGTCGTCGGTCGCCGTTAAGATCTGGTTTGTGACATTTCAATCTGGTTTAGGTTTTGTTGGGTTTGTTTTCTTTCTTCCCCCCCCCCCCCATCACCCCAACCCAGGAAAAATATATAGCGGTTTTGTGTGGCTAATAGAGGGTGAAGGGTGGAGGGTCCGGGGAGGGGGGGGGGAAGCGGGGATGCTCTCGTGAGCAGTTCAAGGTTCACCCTTTTGTTCGCGCCTAATAAAAAGTCTTCAGTTATCAGGTATTTAAACCCAAATCAGCAGTTCCATATCCGTAACCTGAGCTCAGCGTTCCTCCGTCTAATGGCCGCGCGGCTGTCGTTTGCAGCGAGTTGGGTGACACTCGATTTGTACTCGGTGACGGGAACAGATGGGTCTCCATTGTGAGAGCCCGCCTGTATGCAAATGTGAACGGAGTTTCACCCGCGCCCGCGCCTGACCTGACCACGCACAGGCATTTACCCAGCGCGCTCAGCCGGGGGGGGCGGCCAAGGGCGATAAAAAATGGCACTCGGATAGTACCAGCGGCAGGTCAAGTTTACCATCCGTCTTTCAGCGGGGACCGAGATGGCAACGCAGTTATTTAGTTTTCAGCGGCGATGTTGGTTGCAATAAACTCCAGCGGTTCACCTGTTTATGAACCCAACCTCGTCGCGGGTTTGTCTGAATAAAAAAAAAAAACCCAACCCAACCGAAAAACAAACAAACAAAATATAACGAAGCAAACCCACGAGGAAAAAAAAGAACCCAAACCAAGCAAGGCAGCAAAAGGAGCACTGGCAATCAGGATGCGGCAGGGTCCTGCTCTCCGAGGGGGTTTCTTTCTCTTTTATTTTCCCCCGTGTTGTTCCATTTCCCCCTCCCCACCCCGCAGACTTTGTATTTGGTGGTTTTTTGTGTATTTCTTCGGAAGAGAGAGAAACTCATTTGTGCCAAAATGGGCTTTTATATATATATATATAGTTATTATTTAAAAATTGAGAAAAATGCTAATTGATGCCAGAATAAACAAGCAGCGTTTTGGGCGCCGGTGAAGAGGGTTTTTTTTTTTTGCCTGTTACGGAGGCGGTGTAGAATCTATAATAAATCTCACCATTTAAATGCGCAACCCTTCATTAGAGGGAAAATATGAACAGCTGTAATCGCACATTTACGCCGGCGACAGAGAAAAATCTGGTTACAGTTGTAATTTTTCATGCTGATGAAGAACTGGGAGCAGGTTCAAACGCTGATTCTATAACTGGGTGGAATTCTATTCCTCCATCCCCTCTTCCAACCTCCCCCCCAGCTCCCACCTCCCTCTCCCCCCCCGCCGCCTCTCCCCAGCCACATCCAGTAGTGTAGCAAATTAGCGTCTTTTGCTCACAGCAATCCTCCGTTTTTATATTATTCTCCGGCTCATCAGAAAAGTAGATTTCTCATGCCAATTGTAGAGCCCTCTTGGCTGTCGGCTCCTACGGGACTGACCCCCCAAACTGCGGGTAGGATGAATGGTTCCACGGCCCCAGGACATCTGTTCTTCAAGGGATGCTGTGAGCTGGAGTCTGGAACTGATATAAAAGAAACACTCACTACAAATATAGTCAAAGCTTCTCGCTGCAGTAAATCTTATTTCTTGCAACTCGGCTTCCAGCGAGCGACCGGCAAATCTTGGGGAGAGGGGGAAGAGGGCAAATGCTTTTTCTTTGCGTTATTTCTTTTCTATTTTTTAATTTATTTTAAATGGTGGAAAAGTCCATTTTGCAGAAGCGGAGCCTTAAATGCAGTCGCTGTAACCAGTGCAAAGCACCTTGCAATCTTCCTGCCTTGTTTTTTTTTTATAGTTTATTGTTCCTTCCGCGAAGGGAAAAACAAACCAAACCCAACAAAAACAACGACAAACAAGCCAACCCCTGGAACTCGTATATATTTTTAGGCAGTTGAGCCCCTGCTCAAATCATCATGAATAGAAATGAATGGCCGGAATTCGAGCTGGTATTTGTCCAGTCGGCACTTGTCATAACTGACAGGGATGATGAAAATAAGGCACTTTGTACGTATCGAGAAATTGAGGGCTTCTGAAATGGTTTTATTCCCTCGTTTTTAGTCATTGAAAAGTGGGTAGATCATTAATTTCCTGTCCTGGAGTAAGGAACTGCTTTGAACCTGGGGAAGGTTTCGTACGTACATTTGTAACGCAAACATCCACTCGTGCTCTCGGACGGATGCGTTGCCATTTGACCTGATATTGGTACCTTAACGTGCCAAGGTCTTTATTAAACCATTCCTTAGGCATTACTGGCACGGACTGCGGGTCACGGGCAAAACTCGCAGCGCAGTCAGGATAATTACTAAATAAAACTGAATAAAGACTTCAGGATTTGGCCCATTCTTTGTGACCTTGAAATTGCTCTCCGAGGAAATCCTGGCAGGTAAAGAGAATTGGATTTATATTCTGATGTATGAAACTCTGGTCGTCTTACTCCCGCTGCAAACTGACTGTAGGGTTGTTCAAATTCACGGGACCGACTAAAGAATTTGCAAATGATTTTTTAAAATTTATTTTCCATTCTTTTCTGGAGGAAGAAAAGCTAAGGGTGACTATTAGAAAATTATTGCTCACCTGAAAGCTTTATTTTTACCACCAAAAGGAGATTGGTTTAAAAGAGAAAGAAAAGAACCCCCCCCCCCAACTTTATTTCAAGCAACTTGATTTTATGAATTGCTGCCTTCCCAGCTTCTTTGCCAGGCGAAAGGAGCTTTTTAAAGCCAGGCTATTTATTTTATTTTTATAAAATACAAAACCTTGGGAGGCTGGAAGCTGCTGCTGGATGCTGGAGCGCACGTGTGCTTAGTGCAGATGAGCACCCTTTGGAAAATAACCACCGTGCTCGTCCGAAGTGCAGCAGCTTCTCATTACTGCTGCCGACTCAAGCACCCCTTAAAGTGTGACTGTTTCTCATTAAGTGAGTTATAGAAACAATCTGGCTAATTTTCCCTAAAAGGCTGCAGTATGTTTCCAGAACACTCCGATTTTATTATTTCAGCTTCATCCTGCCAGTCCTTGCTCGGGAGAAGCTCCAGCACCTCGCTCAGCAGCACCAACTTTTAACATCTGCCCAGCTAGGGAGGGGTCCAATCCATCCCTCTTGGGGAAAAAGGGCACCCACTCTGTCTCTTTCCCCTTTTTCTCCCCTATTTCCCCTCTTTTTCCTGGCAGCCTCCCCCCAGAACCCACCCAGGAGAGCTAATAATCAAGAAAAAGCAAATTATCTGCTACTTTTTCTGCTGTGCAGCCACGGGAAACCTTTCCCCGCTGGCTTTTTGGGTACTGTTTTTTCATTTTAAAATAACATCCCATCCTTTTATTCCTCTTATTATTTCTCAAGAACAGCAGAAGGCAGTTCTGAGGAGTTTGTGCACAGATTTAGGTACCGCTGATGCTGGGATGAAGCCGGGGGGCTGGGGGGGGGGGTACCCCCTCCTGTCCGGTGCCATAGCCCAGCTCATCGCATCGCTGGCCCCTTGGGGTCCTGCTGCATTTCTGGACCCTGTGCAGACCCTGGTCCAGGAACCCAAGAAGGGGACCAGGAGCTGGAGAAGGGGTCCAGGAGCCATCTCGTGGCCACGGCACCGAGCCGCAGCCACCCCGCTTCGCTCCGAAGGTGGGACCTCAAGGAGAGGCGAGAAAAGGGGGGGGGGGGGGGGGGGGGGGGGGGGGGGGGGGAGGTGGGGAAACAGCTTTCAAATATAAATCAAAGCCATCAGTCACTGGGAATCCGGCGAAAGTGGCACAGGATATAAATAGAGGCTATAACTGTGGTGACAAGCAGGGCTGCAGTTGTAAATACTCATTATCTTTCTTAATATGACACCGTGTGGATTGGGAGAGCTCGGGAAATTACAAGGGGGGTGGGGGGCAGAAAGAATTAAAACCAGGAGAAGGGAATCCAGAGGTTTGAAATCTAAAATCTCTGTCCTGCTTCTCTGTAAAACAATAAAAAGTCTTATCCCCCCCCCCCCAACATTTATGTATATTATTAATATATATTAAGTGAGCCCCCCTGTCTCCTCCCCAAAGCTGAGTGAAAGCCCCAAAGACATCTGTTTGCATACATTGTGTGTCAGGCAACATCAGATCTGAATAGAATTTATCTAAATTTTATATGCATGGCTTGATGTAAATTGAAATAAATTGTACAGCATACTCTGCGTGGACATATTGGTTTTTCCTTCGCTGCTTGAACTTTTAACCTCGGGGTTTGAGCCGGTCACACGCTGACCCGTCTGAACTCTGCTGGTAGAGCCAAGTCTGGAAGGATGACCTTGCAGCCATGGCAACCCCCAAAGATAGTCCAGGCCTCCTCCAGCCTCCCCTTCCCCCAGCCCTTAAAATCCGCTGATAAATCGGTTATATTTCGGGGAGTTCATCTCAGGCTGATGAGAAGTTGGTTTCGTTGCCCCTTCTCTCAGCCCGCTGCTCAAAAGCTTTTCCCCGTCAGCGGCTTGTGGAAGGACCGCGAGAAAGACGAGGGGGGCCGGGTACCGTGGGCAGGATGGGTCCCCGGGCTCGCCTCTGCCCCTGGCTTTGGTGGGGACAGCTGCAGAGTCACTTCCCTCCTCTCCGTCGTGCCTCAGTTTCCCCACGAGTCCCATAGCAATCATCTTTTGGGGTGTTTTTCTTATTTTTTTTCAAAGCTTTGAGCTTCCCCGGTGACAAAGGCAGGGCACTTACTGATTCTGCACCTGCACGTAAAGTGGTGGTGGTTATTGCTGGTGTACCTGCTCTCCCTGAAAGTACCAATTCCTTAAAGATTCGATGGGCACCCGGCTGAGACTGACTTCTGCACTCCGGGCTGATCCTGCCTGCTGCCATCAGAGGGGCTGGAGGGCTGGATGTGACCAGTTTGGTGCTTGGTAGCTCAGGATCACGGTGGATCTTGGAGCCCGGCATTCAATGGTGGTTTTTCCACTGAGGAAGGGATGAGTTTCCCATCCCGAGCTCTCGGAGGGAAGGCTGAAGGAGCGCATACGTACATGTGTTCTGGGAGTGTTTTTGTCTTGTGGCTCATCCTTCCTCGATGAGCATTCGGTCAGTTGGCTTCTGTGGCTTCTCCTTGAGCTCTGTAGGAAAGGAGAAGACGTCATGTCATTCTGAGGGATGCCCAGCACGATGAGGTCCGGTGAATTCTGTCTGCCTCAGTAGCATCATTACATTTCCAACCTGTTCAAGGCATCTCGTGCAGGTAGGGATGGTTTGGGAAGGTCACTGGAGTCAGGCAGCGGGAAGAGGCTTTCTGACATTCCTACTCCACAGCTGTCTTGGCTGGAGCTGGCACTGGGTTTTGGTGTGAAAATCCAAGGGATATTGCTGGGTTTGTGTGGCCCAGAAGATGGATGGTCTCCGGAAGGAGAGTCCCTCTGTGTTCAAGTGTTTGCCTTCACAAGATCCCCTCAGTCCCCACGTGTCCCACCAGAGATCTCAAACCAGCTTTATCAAGCCTGAGAAATGCCAGCGTTTGCCACGGAAATTATTTTGGGAAGGATTGTGTGGTCTCTCCTTCTCTGAGCTCCAGAACAGAAAATGATTTGTCATCAGTACATAAGCATATGGTTAATGGCTTTCCTGAGTTTAGTTGTCTAAAGGGCTTGACTGCAACTTCCAGAGACCTCGGAACATCTGGGAAAATACTCACTTGCTCTGAACAATGCAAATCCAAATACTGACGGCATTGTCTACTCGGCCAAAGGCCTTGGGGGTAACGTTGGTGCTCACCCCAGCAGTGCAGCAGCTTGTGAGAGCTGTGCTTTGGTGGTGGTGATGCCTTTGAAGCCACGGACCCATCCTCCACCCTGCTGCAACCTCGGGGAGATCCCAGGGAATGGGACCCGTGTCCCTGTGCGTCTCTTGGGGTAGAGGAAACAGGACCAAGAAGTTCTGGAGTTACCAGAGTGGCAGTTAAGGAGTAGAGTGCTTCTTTTTACCTTTTGCATTATTGTGCTTGACCTGAGAGAAAACTTCTTTGCACCTTCCCTCTGTGTGATGCTTGCGGACACAGTGCCGTAAGGTTTAAAGCTTCACAGGGTCTGAAATCCTCTGGGAACCCTGGGTGGGAAATACCATAGTGGTGTGGGGCTTTATTTCCTTCCCTTCCCCACCCGGGCCGTCTCGTGACGTTCCCGTGACGTGCGGTGTCTTCCAGACAACAGAACTTACCGAGAATTTATTTAATATATGCGGTATTAAAAAAAAATAAAAGAAGAAAGAAATAATTC
The DNA here is from genome assembly GCA_025345505.1 of Todiramphus chloris collaris. Lineage (NCBI taxonomy): Eukaryota > Metazoa > Chordata > Aves > Coraciiformes > Alcedinidae > Todiramphus > Todiramphus chloris. The sequence continues at coordinate 3,372,190 of JANVCC010000065.1, read as the reverse complement.
CAGCTTCCAGCTAATGGCGAGTAAGCCGTATTTCATCATTACAAAGCAATAAGCTGGCTATAGATCCCTGTTTATGGCCCTATTTTATCAGGGTGACTTCATTGTCTTTAGGTTTTTTACATCGTTGGCGTAACCCTATTATCACCAGCTAATAGACACGGGGCTGTAAGTGGCGTCTACAGCAACTTTTGGCAAATCACCCGTGATCTGCCTCACCCAGACCTTTTTTTAGCTGGGATACGAGGGGCATGGGGAGGGGGCTGCGGGTCCTTTGCCAGCGTTTGCGGCCACGCGGGGCTGGGGCAGTCGGTGCTTGGATCCCCACACGAGTGGAAGAGATGAGAAACTTGGAGTAAAACGAATCGAATCCCTGAACTACTCCGTGATGCTCGTTCTTGTCATAAACAAAAGTCTTTCCCTGCTGGCACACGGGCAAGAGTGAACGTGCTCGGTAAGATGTGGGCTCTTTATGCTTGAAGGACTTTGAGGTTTCTGTAAGAAAAGTGAGATCCAGAAACCCAGTAGCATCATTTTTTGTACGTGTGATGGCTTGAGCTTGAGAAGGAAGCCAGAACCCTGGGATGTTTGTTTTGTCCTTTACAGTTGGAGTAGAACTAGAGGTGGCTGAGAGGAGAGCAGCAAGACGTGTCACCATCCCAGCAATCAATGTTCTGGCTCCATATCGGTAAAATTTGGGTTTTAAAGTTATTTGCTTTGCCCAATGTGTTTTTCATGTCATAATAAGGGCGTAACTACACCAGTAAAGCAAACCAGGATGTGGATTGTCAAGTGCCAGGACTGTGATTTGCAAAAACTCCCTTTGTAGGTACCTCATACCAGGAAAAGCCATTTCTGCTTCCATCTCAGCTGGGCCCGTGTCTGAAATGTGCTCTTGGCAAGGAGCAGAGCTGCTGGGAATGGGTGGGATCTGATGTGATGCTCTTCTGACAAGCGTCAGCCCACTTTACGCTCTTTCTCCTGGGCAGAAGTGTAGTATCTCTGGCTCTGGTTTATTAAAAGAGAAACCAAGAGGGGCAAATAAGTTGCCTCAGATGAAAGAGATTTCACAGCAAAATTTAGAGGCACACCTGGAGTTCTGACTCCATCTCTCTGCCCAGCTCCTGGAGTTCATTCTGTAGTTTCTTCTGTTCCCTCAGCTATCACTCATTTCATTAAAGCCCTATGAAAACCTGATGGCATTTTCTCACTCTTTCAGGCTTCTTTTTGTTCTTTGGTGTCTGGTTTTTTTAACATCTTTACCTTGTTCTGAGCAGGAGGGTTGATTGTTTGGACAAAGCTGGAGCACGATGCTGTTCCGTACAGATCCAGGCAAACCCACAGCATCAAATCCCCAACTTGCAGCTTTTTGTCGAGGTTTGTGGCGACGCAACGGCAGCGGGACAGGCTCCAGAGCGAGCAGCATCTCGTGAGCCCAGCGGGCAGCCACCTTGGTGACCTCCTCACTTGGGTGCTGCAAGTGGTTAACTGCACATTGATACAACCTTCTTCAGCTGGCCTTTCAAAGAGAATCCGTAGATTTTTTACACTTTAGTATCAGTGGGCAACCAAGTGTTTTTTGTGGCTTACAGCTGAGCATCCTCCCAGGTCCTGCTTTCTCCTGGGATTTTTCTGTAGGAAGGAAGAGTGTTTGCGCAGAGACCACCTCAGCATCGCTTCCTCTATCAAATTCCTGATGTTACTGCTTCTCTTTGGGCCAACTCCTTCCCCTCACCCATTAAAACTCTGAGTTGTTTATAAAACTTGCCAATTCCCAGTCCATGGGATTCAAAGCTATGGACTCTTACATACTCTCATCTGGGATGGGGAGTAGGAAGGAAGAGAGAAACCAGAAGAAAAAGAAGAGACTATGATCTTTTTGAGCTATTGAGATCCAGGTTCAACCACCTTCTGGTGTTTTTAATTGACTGTGGTGGATTTGCCTCTGCTGGGGAGCTAGTCCAGTTGGGAGGGTCTGGATTAGAAGGAACCTCAAGGTGACTTGGGGAAAATCCCGTGACTCTTCTCACCTCCTTTAGAAGAGCCTGGTCCTTGTGGGCTGCAGAGCCTGGTCTTTGTGGGTTGCAGATCCTGGTCCTTGTGGGCTACAGAGCCTGGTCCTTGTGAGCTGCAGAGCTTGGTCCTTGTGAGCTGCAGAGCTTGGTCCTTGTGGGCTGCAGAGCCTGGTCCTCGTGAGCTGCAGAGCCTGGTCCTTGTGAGCTGCAGAGCCTGGTCCTTGTGAGCTGCAGATCTTGGTCCTTGTGAGCTGCAGAGCTTGGTCCTTGTGAGCTGCAGAGCCTGGGTCCTTGTGAGATGCAGAGCCTGGTCCTTGTGGGCTGCAGAACCTGGTCCTTGTGAGCTGAGCATGAGGCTTGTTTTGGAGCAGCCTGGGCTAGGCGACAGTGGGAGTAGGATGCTGAAGATGGGCTCCATCTCTAGAGTACCACAGTCTTTTGTTAAGGCTGATGGGATGCTGACCTCTTGGGGCTCCCCAAGTGTTTCTCTCAACACTTTGCCTATTTTCATCCAGATACTCAGTTGTCAATGGTCTAGAGGTTTGGGGTTTACCGAGCAAGCCGAAATACAGCGGTTTCACTTCAGAGTACACACCCAACAATCGGTCAGCTCTTTCTTCCCAGCAGGGTCCAAGTAAAACCCCTTTAACTGGGTAGCTCAGAGGCCCCAGAGTGAGAAATTCAGGTAGTGGGGCTTTGGAGTCTGGCAATAAAGGCTTGCGTGTGACGAGGCTGGGTGCAAACACGGTCCTTCCAGCACGGTGCTGGTGGGACGCGAATTAGGTTTGTGTCCTTATTGTTACTGTGGGAATGGGGGGGGGGAGCTGGGTGGGGGGAGGGAGTTGGAGCTCGGCATCATTTTCTGTGCTGTTTGCAAACCCCTCTGAATAGTGAAAAACAATGCGATTAATTTTCTCTAGCGCAATCATGCATAGATTTAATAAGCATCCAAAGGTAGGATCCATCTGTAAAGTACGCGCCGCATGCTAAATTACTTCTCTTCTGCGATTTTTTTTAACTTATTTATTTAATTTTTTTTTTCCCCTTTCCAAACCTTAATTAATTGAAGGAAAAAAAAAAAAATTGTTTATTAAAGTGGGAACAGGCTAGGCTCTGTCTCTGCATCTCTGGTTCAAAAGTTCATACAATTCCCCGAAGGCTCATCTGTGTGTGTGTGTGTGTGTGTGTTTGCAATTGGGTGTGTGTGAGCAGATCTTTCCCTCCCAGACCCGCTTGCTCTCTGCTAAGAGACAGATGCCCAGAAAGGTGCTGTACTTTAAACAAAGGTTACTTTTATATATATACGTATAATTAATTTTTTTTCCCCTTGGAAGAATCCTTGACTTGGTAACGCCCTTCCTCCTCTCCCGGCTTGTCCTTTATCCCTTTTGGCTTGCAAAGGTAAAGATGTTTCCAAGAGCGTAAGCTAATAAACAGGGATGAGGGGCAGAGGATGGGAAGTAGATCCCACAGGTGGATCCGTGGTAGGAAGCACCTGCGTGTGCCTGAGAGCAAGAAGCAAACAGCCAAGGGCCGGTGAAAGGAGAGGGGTTTGGGCGTGCAAGGCACACGTGGGAAAAGTATCCATCAGTGAGTAGAGCTGTGCCAGGTAAGGACAGCAGGGACAGTAACGTGCGTGGTGCCAAAACCATAATCCTCATGTCTCCTCTCAATGTTGCCCTCTCCTTGAATCCCTGCCTGCCTCCCTGTCTCTGTCAGGCTCCGTATGTTCAGCCCTGACACGCTGTGTCCTCCTGGGCCACCCTCTCCGCTTCCAGGCTGGGTTTCTGCTGGCTCAGCAACCTTTGCCTTCCCCTCCTGGGCTGGGCTGGCTGCATCCCTTCATCCCCCAGTCACCGTTCTGCAAGGTCACCCTGAGCTGGCTGACACGGCCGACCTGCTGCCCTCTCACTTCTCCCCTGGCCCAGTTTGCCATTTTGTCTTTTTCCTCTGTTCCCCTTGCAGTGATGTGGCATCTGGAGCTGGGAAACTTGCTCTGAGCTGGTTCACTCCAACCTGCTGTGAGCAGGAGGGTGTTGGGCTGCTTGAGGTGAAGTGTGAAGTCCCATCATGAGATGCAGCCCACCCATCCACATGCTGATCGGGTGGGCTCTGTTCAGTTGGTAATGGGAGGAGGATACTTCCATGGTACTACTGGTCCCTTTTTTCTCAGGACAGAGTATCTGTCCCTCTCTACTGACCACAGGCAGAACTTGGTTGGGTTACCAGGCTTGAGATGTCTAGAGCTGGGGAGGTCTCAGCTCTGGAGGAGGCGATTGCTGCAGAAACCTTGGAGAACACAAAGGCTGGGAGGGAAAAAGCCAAAAGGTTGCGCAGGAGGTCAGTAGTTGGTGTCAGAAGGGGGAACTGGGCCCCCAGCCCCTCTGTGTCACTGTGGTGGTGCTGATTTAGGGGTGAGGTGGGACCCGTCACCTCTCTGTTCAGAGCCCTGTGCACGCACGCTCCAGCTCCTGCGAGCAGAGGAGGAACTCGGCTGGTCGTGGACCTCCTCCCAGCATGGCAGCGGCTGCCCCAGCTTATCCATCTACAACAAGGAAATAAGTGCCCTTCCCAGAAGACTGGAGGTCGATATGATTACCGTAAAGACCTGTGACAGTTTCAGATGAAGGCACTAAAGTGCATCGTATATTTAGATTAGAAACAGAAAGCAAATACGCTTATTTTTTCGAATTAAAATAACTACACCCAGTGATGTGGGTGAAGTGGCACAAAACGCTTTCTCCGATGCAGTTAAATTTATGCTCAGTCAGATAAGACTTTTTCAGGTTTGGGTTTCCACATCCGATGTGTTTTCCAGTTCTATTTATTGTGGGGGTCCTTTAATTTTGAAATAATGGCATGATTTTTTGGTTTATGATTTTCACGTTGACAGTTGGCCAAGGGCTCTGAACCACATGCTGCAGATGGCCAGTATAGCATTGTCTTGGATTATACAAGCCCTCTAAAATAAAAATTGCAGCTGGATTTTACAAGCCACCTGGATGAGTGATTTGAGAGTCAGGGGAAGGACTAGTTCACGTTCACAGTAAATTTAAAAGAATTTGTAGAATACTTGCCACTCGGGTAGCAGGACGTAGCTGTACATATGTCTGTGCTCAGGAACATCTTTATAACCATTCACTTGAAATCCCACTCGAACTGGTGCTGAGTTTCTCTGCAAACGATGCTGAGCCTGCAATCCCAAGCATTCAGAAAACCGTGAGATTTTTCTTTTTATTTTTGTTCATGGTCTTTCCTCCCTTGGCTTCAAGTTTCCTGCTCTTTCCCACAAACAAGGGAATGAGGAATTTGGGAGGAGTGTGAACTGAAAGTTGAGAATCGCCTGCGATTGTGTTACTCCAGTTGTTGGGATTCCTGGAATATTCCAAATACAACATCTTCAAAAAATTAGCTGCTCGTCCTGCCTGTAAAGGTCACACATCCAGCAGCGGGAGGGACGTGGTGGTTTTCCCTTGGAAGCCTCTAGCAAAGTCTTGAAGGGTCTGAAGAATGAGAAGTTGGGGAGTGGATGGGCATGAGGAAGAGAAGGAGATTTGGGTTGTGGGGATGTTTTTTAAGTGAGGAATGATGACACCGTGTGGTTTGAACACGGGGGAGGCACCAGCCACGAGGACATTGGGTGCACTTCCAGAATGTCCCCAGATATTCTGGGTATCCTCCGAGGCAGCATCACCAGCCACGCACCTGCTCTTGGCCCACCTTCTCATCTCCCCCCAGATAACTTTTTAAAAGAGGTCCCCATTTGAGGTCTGCTGTCCCAAGTGCCTGTGAGGGATGTGTCCAGACCCCCCCACTCCACTCCACTCCCCCCCTCATTCCCCCTTCCCCTTCCCTTCCACACCGGCTTGCGGGTACCACCCTCCCTCCATCACCTCATGGCTTGAGAGCCAAGCCCGCGGTGCTGGCGACGGCTGGTGAGGAAAAAAGGGGGTGGTGGGAGAAGAGGAGGGGGGAAAAAAAAATGTTGAGGCCGGTGGCTGTAATCATCCTAGTTGCTGTCTATTTCCTCAGACTAATAGCAGAGCGATCAGAGTCGGGGAGTTCAACCAGAGGTTATCTTTCCCAGGTACCATCTCGCCCAACGAGAATTTGATTTTTTTCTATAGGACTTTACTCCATTAGATTAATGAAATTTCAATGAGAGCCTGGCGCCCCCTGAAGCTTTGTTAACAAAACAAATGGGGATTCTGTAGGTGTGACAGCTTGCGAGGAGAGTTACGAGAAGGTGAATACATCCTCGCAATCCACTCAGCCTGCAACACATTGATCTCTATTTAAAGCACCAATCGGATTTTTGTTAATTATAAATGATTGATCTGCCGTTTTCCCCACTCCCGTCGCCACCCGCCCTTTTCATCTTACATGGGCTCTCCATCCCTTCCTCCCACCCCCCCCCCCCGCCCCCCCCCCCCCCGACCCCCCAACACACTTGTAACTTCTTTGCATGCTGCATGTGGAGCTTTTATTTTTTTGTTTCAGAGACAGCCCTGGAAGGCAAATTGCGGCAGCTCCCAGTGGCAGTGCTCTGTCTTTACTGGTGCTGTCAGCACTTCCATTGCCAGCCCCGTGTTTTTCATGGGTTATCAGCTGAACGTTCAAATTAACTCCGCGCCGGGCGTATTTTAGAGGTTTAACAACAACAGCAAAAAAAAAAAAAACATGCTAAAAGAAAAGAAAGCCCCTTTCAAACAAGCTAAGGCGCAGTAATTAAAGTGAGGAAAATACATTGGGCTTCTCCCCGGTTCTGAGTTTAAATCTGGAGGAGCTGGGAAATTGAGCTGCCATTCTTAAATCACCACATTAAACCCAGGGTTTTATAGGGGTCACGGTGCTGCCTGATCCTCCACACGAGCGTGAGCCAAAGCTCAGGTAGAGACGAGGCTCCAGCCACCTCTGATGGGTGAAGTCTTCCTTCAGCTCCAGTTTGATTCCAGTAAAGTTGCTCTGGGTTTGAGCGAAGCCCGGGAGGGGATGGAGCAAACTCTGACCACTTCAAAACCACATTTCTCCGACTGCTGAGGCTTTCGAGAAGCTGTGAGGCTCTTGGTTGGCATCACAGCTGCCCAGTCTGAGTGCTGGAAGTGGTCACCGGTGACCCAAGAGGACCAGGTTCTGCGTGGACCTGCAGAGCTGCTCCGGGGCCTCCCTTAGACCATAAGAAACTTCTGTAGCTTCATAAATCCAGCTGATCTCTTGGGGAGGTGGCTCCGCTCTTCCAGGGCACCACAAGCATAGGGTATTTGTCATCTCCAAATCATCCCCGTTTGTTGTTCTTATTTTTGCTGTGGCTTTCCAAAGCTGGCTTGGTTTAATTGCTCGGAGTGCAGAGGAAGAGGATGCTTGTGGGTCATGTTCTCTTTTCTCTGATGGTTTCACGGTGGGGTTAGATGTGCACAACAACCCTTGGAAGGTACCACCAAGTAAATCTGGACCTACTCTGTGCCCAAGTTCTTGTGCTCCCAGCCCATAGTAGGGTCAGTTTGGTGAGATGTGGGGTTTGTTTGATTCTCCTCAACTGCTTTAAAAAAAAACAACCCCCAAACCCACAAAATGATACACATCTGCTTTAAAAAAAGCACAAAAAAACCCCCATAAAATGAAACACAAAAATGGGAAAGTGGTGCTTCTGTGGCTTTTATTCTGGAAACTCCAGCTGAAATTCTGTTTCCTTCCCTCGTACACTCCCAAAGCATCATGGTGCTCAGCGCACAAGGAGCTTGACCGGACCCGCCGCCCCGAAGAGCGAGTCGCACGACCCTGCTTTACAAAAGGCGGAGGAAAAATGAATACTTTGAATTAATGCAGCCACATTTACCATAATAGTGATATGGATGGTGGAAGGTGTTATTAAAGATGTCCCCCCTGAGATACTTAGTGGGGGAGAGTCTAAATTAAATGTGCTGGTTTTATTGCTTAATGCTCACATAACAACTTGAAGCAAGTGTACTTAATTTTGCTTCCTCCTCCTTTCCCTCCCTGCCCCGTGTAGACCTTGGTTGGGTTTCCAGCACTGGGGGTTTCTCCAGTATGGCCCAGTTTGGGGGGGGGGAGAGGGGGGGCTGAGCTCCACTGTCACAGATTTCCGTGGCTGGGTGACGTGTTCCAGCTTTAAGGAAAGACACGCAAAGCGTTCGAGGTTTATTTCTGTAATTAGGAGCTAAATTCTGCCTCTGCCGATGATGATAAAAAGGTGTTTAATAGTCTGCTCTCCTTCGCAGGAGAAGAGCTTTGCAAAGGGATCTAGAAATTGGAGAGGGGGGGTGGGAAATAAAGTATATTCCACAGAAATGTTCCAAAGCCGTCTCAGATGTTTCAGTATCGAGCTCTTATCAGCACCCATGTGGGAAAACGGCTGTTTGTGCTGAATCGTCAAATACCTCGGGTCTCAAATATGAAAAAGAGTTGATTTTAAAAGATATTTAATTCCTTTCCCGTTGTCTTTTTGAATAGCCTAACTAATGATTTTCATTAGCGGGGCTGTAATTTATGTGATCCCACTGGGCTCTACCAAGGTTAAATAATTTAAAGAAATAAAACCCTTATCTGATGTAATATAGCTAATGAAGTATATTAGATCCTTCGCGGCAGCGCCGGGCGAAATAGATCTCCGAAGCCAAACGGCAGCCTCGTGCGAGGGCACAAATCTCGACGTAAATATCCAAATGCAGCAAGATGCTGCAAATTTTTAAAGAGGCCCCATAAAACGAGATTAACGCCGGGATGCAGCCCACCCAGCCACCCCCCCCCTACCCTTCTCCCGAGTTACAAAGGGATATCAGGGGATTGCAAGCGACGTTCCCATAAATAAAAAATCAATTCTTAATGATGAGGCAGAGCTTGTTTGAGCGCATTACCCGGGTTAAATGGGAGCACGCAGAAACAGCGTGGCCTATAAGACGAGTGGAGCCGTCGTATATTAATATGATTTAGCGAGCCGCGTACCTCGATGGAATAATTGTTATTATATCTATAGAGCCAGATGGCACTCGGTGTAAACAGCCATCGAGCACCTCCGACGCGGGTGCTGTCAGCGGAGCTTTCAGGTGTTCTCCGCGTCCCCTTCGCTCCTCTCGGCCCCGCGGTTCCGCTCAGGGGAAAAAAAATGCTTCGTGGCCGCTAAGGAGATGCATTTCTCAGCGAGCCTCAACTTAGTCCCTCTTTTTTTTTT
>JANVCC010000065.1:3290233-3362889 GCA_025345505.1 Todiramphus chloris collaris | reverse complement strand
CCCTCTGTTACAAATGCTTCCTAGAAAAACTTACGGAGCGTGAATTTTGCCTCTGCCGGGTAGCGCAGTGAATAAAGACAGAGAGTTCACCGCTGCCTGGTTTTGTTTTACACATTTACCATGACAGATGTTTTAAAAGTCCTTTCAGCTGAAGAGCTTTGGGCTTTTTTTCCTTCCTTCCTTCCTTTAGAAAAATACAAGAGGTGAACATTCAAAAACTTAGAGTAGCTAAAAAAAAAGAGAAGGCTAAGAAATCAAGACTTAAATTCGTCAGGCTCTCGTTAATATTAGTAACACTGAATTTAAGCCAGCCAGGTTAGATTTTGCATCTCCTGGCTTTTATTTCAATGTATTTTCACATTGCTGGAGGGGTTTTGGGGCATTTAGGACACGCAGAGCTTTACAAACAGGGAGTGGAAAGGAGTTATTTTCTTTCTCTTTATCCTTTTGCCTCCTGTCACCACCTTTCTGGCTTTTTTTTTTTCCCGTGGCCCGGAATATTTTATTCCAGTGCCTGAAAACACCAGCTCAAATCTCCTCAAATACTCTTTCCCGTCTTGTGTGTCTGAAATATCACCCGTCTCCAAGTGTTTCAAACCTTGCTCACACTCTACTACAGGAGTAATTCATTTAAATTCAATTGCGGGGCAGTTCTGCTCCGCGTTGCTCCCGACACGTAACTCTGCTCTTCCTCGTACGGCTGAAATATTTATTCCGACTGATCCCTGGGACACCTGTAGCAGGGAACGGGGGTCTCCCAGGTGGAAAGGACAGATGTGCTCCGTGCACACAGATGGGGTATTTTATTTTTCTAGCGGGTGGGTGGTAAGGAAAGAGCCGCTCCCCCGATAGTTTATCTATAGATATATAGGATCTCGCCAGCAAAGCAGCGAACTGGCGCTGCCCAGGCCGTCTCCGGATGATGGGGTTTTACAGCTGCGCTCTTTGTTCGGGTCCCTTTTTTGCCTGGATATTTGTAGATGTTCTGTGAGGTAGGCAAGGCTTGGCGAGAGGGCTCCTGAGAGAATCGCAGGAAGGGAATCGGAGATAGAGACTGATGGTTTCTGGCGATACGGCGGCGTTGGGAAAGCGCCGGCGTGGTTGTGACCCTGGTCAGCCGCGCAGGGCTATTGTTCCAGTGATGGAAGGGACTGTCAGGAGTGAAATATGGGCAGCATGGCTGGCTTTCCTGTTTGAGGGAAACAGGAAAAAAAACAACCCGCAGCCCAGAAGAAGAGCGAAGCCCCTTTTTTAATACTATTTACATCTTTGCTTACTTCCAGATCGTTTTTCCCCTTGTGTGTCTGAGAAGCTTTTTATCGAGTCTCATCCTTCAGCCGAAGGGGAGAAGGGACATCGTTGTTCTTTCCCCTTTAGATAAGGAAACGGTTCTTAGGGATCTCTTAAAGATGCTTGGGCATGCTCTGCGATGAGCTCTTACTTAAAACTAAATCATTCCCTCCTCCCAGTATTTCTCTTCATTAGAGGAACAGATCCTCAGCTGCTGTAAATTGTCATAACTTCATTATGGGCTTTGGGCAATTTACACCAGCTGAAAATCCGCCTGGGAGAGCTTTGCCCGGAGGGAGAAGGCACAATTCTGTGCATGGCATTTTGACCCTGGCATTACAAATGTCCTGGATGCCTGTGATATGTCACCCTGTTTGCCTCATCTGTTCCCGAACTTCAGCAGGAGGACCCAACAAAAAGGCTTTTGGTCTTCATTTTGAATTTCCAAGCGTTTTCCCTTTTGTCTCGTTATCGCTAGAGGATGTTCCGTTTCTTATCTTTGAGTTTAAAGAGGAGGAGGAGTTGGGAGTAAAGTGGGTTTTAGGATGATGGTTAGAGGAAGACAAGCAGGGTCGTGATTCCCACTGCCTTGGGGTGGGAGTAAACTGAGGCACGGAGCCTCCAGCCCAAGGATACAGAACCAAAGCAAACTGCTCCCTGATTTGGTTGCACTTAAAGTTCCATCCTCAAATTATCCTCAAAAAATCCTTAAATTTCCATCCTCAGTGACTCTCCCCTTCTTAACAGGATGGTCTGGGTTGCTTTTTTTAATCGTAAGTGTTTAATAAGGCTTTGCTTCTCCAGCCTGGTCCGTGCAGCTCTTCCCCATGCCGTCCTCGCTGCCACGGCTGCTCGCCCCCCCGGCAGAGCAACTCCCCGGTTCCGTGGCCTCAGTCGCAGCAAAATGTTTAAGCATATGCTTAAAACAGCCTTCACTTAACAAATTAAGTCAGCGGGGCTTAGCCATGTGTGTAAGTACTTTTTTGAATGGGGATTGTCTTTTTAAAGACTCGGAGCCTCCATCTATTACAGGCACGTCTGCGCGCTCCCGGGCTGCTTTAACGGCGCGTGAAGACGTACGACCCGTTCACGTGGAGTCACTGGTACCAGAACACTTCCCGAGGAAGTAAACAAGTTGTACCAACATAAACCAGATCCGTTCTGGTTTAACTAGACTCACTCTAGAAGTATGTACTAACATAATGATTGGAATCCAGCTCAGATAAATCACAGCAGGGGTTACAGCATCTACAAATCCATCTCGGGACCAAAGGTTTTTTTTTCTGGGATGGGGTTTGCTGAGTGGTTAGACGTGTGTGAAATCCCCTGGCTGCTGGAAACGCTGTGGAGATGCTGCCATGATGGGAAACCCGCGTTGGCTCCACCAGCACCGAGCAGCTTCCGGGCACATTTGGGCTCGACGGAGGAAAATGTCGTTAAAGAAGAAGCAGGGTTTCTTTTTTAAAGCTTCCAAAGGCAAGATAGAGCAATCATTGAAACAGCCTTCTTTTTTTTCTTTTGTCGCTGTTTGTTTTTATCAACCCATCAAATCCGAAAGCCTGGAATAGTTTTGGTTGGTTGGAAGTCCCTCCGAAGCGTTTGTGTGATCCAGCCCCTCCGACGGCTCGGCCCTTTCCACGTGCCTCCCCCCTCCCCGCTCCGATCGCACCTCTCCGCGTGCTCACGGGGAGGAAACTACTGCTAATTTCAGCGGAATTAACTGACATTGTTGGTTTGCTGCTCGGTCATCATTTTTATGGGGTGCCCCAGGGGCACCTCTGTTCCCTGTTATAAGATGTCACAATCTCTGGGATACAGTATTGCTGTTCAGCTTGACTTCTCATCTCGGTTGCCTGGAGCTGTGCTGCTCTCAAGGAAACCGTGGCGTATAAATCGAGGCATCTCTGGGCATTGTACACACATATATAATTTATCTGTTTGGGGTTTCTTTTTTTCTTTCTGTTAATATTTTATGCATACTTTTTAAAAGCTGCGTGTTGCTATTGTGTTTTTCTCACCTCCAATTATTTTTGGAGGTGCCCGAGGGCCAAAGCCAGCCTGGCTTTCAGAGGCTGAAGCGAGCAGGGTTGCTCCAGTACCACAGAGCAGAGAACTTGCCCCAGCACAGCAGTTTCACCGCGTCACAGAGCGGGTTATTTTCCAGGGGGACTTGGCAACGTTGCCCATCGGTAGAAAAGGACACTTTGGTGGCTGGGGCAGTGGACGGGACCTAGAAGAGGATCCGAGCTCAGCGTCTGGCTTAGCAACGGATTCTGCGCGGGCAAATTATCTTTATGTCTCTGTCCCCACCTGCAAAATGAGGTTCATTATCTTCTGTTTAAAATATCATCTCCTCCGAACACAGACGGGCTTCTCCACCGCGTCCATAAACCACCCGGCGTGATAGGGCCCTGATCTCTGCAGGGACCTCGACTTCCATACGGATGTTATTTATACAGGGGAGTTTTTATAAGACATTTGAAGGGCTCTGGAGATTCCCCGTCCTTTTGTGCGGTTCCCGATGCTGCACTTGCTGTCAGGCAGCGTGCGGAGGGGCTCTCGGTGAGCCCGGGGCCGCGGCGGCAGAGAGGTGAACCCACCAGGGTCTGAAGGGGATGGTCCCGTGAAGGGAAATGGAATAAATGGAAATGGAATAAATGGAATAAAGAAATAAATGGAAGAAATGGTATAAAAAATGGAATAAATTCTCAATTTTAACTGAGAGGGTGCGAGTGAAAGGCCACATTGAACCCTGATCCCCTGAACCAGCCCAAGCACCTGGCCAAGGGACCAGAGGGGTTTGAATCCACTTTCTAAACACCTTTGTCTCAAGTGGGTTCAGCCCCCCTGGTCTGGCTTCTCTTCAAACTGGTGTGAAGCGCTCCTATGGGCGCTCCTAAATGATGTGCTTTTGTATGCAAAAGGTGCAGAAAGCCAAAGCCATGCCTGTAGCGGGGAGACTGGGTTGGTTTTAAACTGGTTTGGTATCAGATCTCAGGTCCCACGCCAGGGTGGCTGCTCCTGGTAACTCCTGACACGGTGCCGGTGCCCGCTCGGTGCAGAGCTCCCGGTTAATGATTTGTGTGCAGAGCTTTTGGGTGTTGTTTTGAGCTTGATTGTGCCTTCCAGAAATCTTTTAGGGAAGCAAAAAAAAAAAAACCCAACCCCCGTGACAACTTCGCTGAAGCTTTGGCGACGCTCCCACCAGAGCAGCCGTCGCTTTGCCTTCCTCAATGAAACGAGGGCTTGGGGGGGGGGGGGATAATTGCAGTGATTTTTAACACGGTTGCTGGGACTCTGTAGGTGACTGGCTTATAGCGAGGGCTGGGGAGCTCCTGCTTGCTCAGCTCGCTCTATAAAAGGTCATGCAGCTCGCTCTGTATAAACATATTGCAAATATTTAGTTAAAGTGGGAATGCTTGTAAAGAAGCAACTGGATGTTTTTCGTTTCTCTTGGCCCGCAGCGTGTGCGCCGGTATCTGGTCTCTACATGTGAGGCTGTAAAAATTTGACAGGCTTGTCTTCTCGTAGAGAAATAGTTGATGTAATGGCTGAGAGTCAAGTCACCTACCCCAGCCAGGCTCAGAAACTGTTAATTCAGGAGCCAGACAGATGTGTCTGGTCCAGGGAGATGTGTTTATCGAGCATATGTTCAGCTTCATGCGCTTCTTCTGCAAAGGATGCTGAAATACCTCCCCCCTCCCCTTTTCCAGAGAGAAATAAGTTACAGACCACAGCTTTGCACTGAAGGATTTTGCATTTTGGCCTCGGTGCAACGCTGCTGGTTCTGGGTCCCAGAAGGTAACTCGGTGCTTGTCCCACCTGAGGATGGGGACTAGGAGACCTTATTTTGCTAAATCAACAGCAGGAATTGTCAGTTCTCCAAGGCAGTGCAACGCCAGCAGAGGAAACCTGTGCCTCCGTGTCTCCAAAGCTGCAGTGCTGGAGTGGTGACTGGACCTTGCCTTGTACGAGGGCTGGAACAAACTCCTGGTTAGGAGCAAGGGCAGCTCTTTCCTCACACCGGGGCCTGATCCTTCCTCGGTTTTGCCAGGGATGTTTTGTGAGGCTCCACCAGCTCTGCGCAGTTAAAGGGATTGAACTGCTAGGTTAGTCAGCCAGAGTTGGAGGCCTCTTCCCCATCAACCCCTGTGCAGTGGCTGGGGTGGCTGTTCATCTGTCCCTCCTCTTTTTCCCGTGGTTATAGGGACCTTACAAGCCCTTCTCTTTTTACTTGCACACCTTTCTTTTCACACCCACCACACCCCGTGGGACAGGGGAGCAGAAGCACATCGGAGACTCAGTGACACACCCGGGGCTGGTGGGGACTCGGTGGCAGAGCAGACGTTTGAGCCCAGTCACCCCCAGTTCCAGTCTGGTGCTGGCCCCAGCAGACCGTGCTTCCTATCCATCAGGTCCGAGCTGCTCATGCGAGGCCACGCTGAATTCCAGCTCCTGATGAATCGCTTTCTGCCCGGCAACTCAAAAACTCACGCTCAGGCTGAGCACGGGTGACTGGTTCGGTGGAAACTTTCTCGAGCTGGAGTAAGTCTAAAGCAAGCTGTAAATATATCGTCTGTAATGTTTAAAGATGCCCGGGCGGCGCTGTTAAATATTAATCCAGCCGGATTTCTTTGGTTTGGGTGGTTGGACCGTGAGCCCCAGGTGTGCTGTGCTGAGCGGGTGGAGATGGAGGCACTGAGCTGTGGTGACATTCCTGTCCCTGGCTGGGGGTGACTCCATGGCCTCCATTGCCCTGCAGGAATTTTTACCTGCGGACATCGAACCAGGAGAAATATTTACAGCACCCTTTGCTTCCTGCCAGAAACCTGCTGCTTTCATTTTTTGCTTTTCTCCAGGTTTCCTGAGCAGGGTGAAGTTTTTTGCTCACTCCACCTGCCTGGGTGCTCCCACGTTCACTTGGACTTTTTTAACCTCTTGGTTGGTTTCAGCCAAATTTAACATAAATTGGCTTAAAGGATTTAATCTGTCACAATTTTTGTGAAGTTCTGTGTTCAACAGAGAAGAATGAAGTGCCCTGCCTTGGCACAGGGCCCGTGGCCATCGGGCTTGCGGCTCGTAGGACCCCAGGGTGGCCAGACCCCATGTGCCCCAGCCCTAAGGGTGGCTTTGGGCTGGGGTCCCATCCATGGGCATCCATTCACCGTCTGCTCAGCCAACCTGCTTTTCCTTACAAGCCCTTGGGGTTTGGTCATGGTGTGGGAGCAAAACCCTCTCACCATAAAACCTGTCTCTGTTGCAAAAATCTTCAGGTTTCATTTTCAGATAGAACACTAAAAAGTTTTGGTCGGGGAGCTGGTAGGACGGAGAGAGATTATCTCAAAGGTGTGGTCCTTGCCCCAGACTTGCTTGTCGTATGAGTTTTGGGTGTTTTGTTGTTGGGTTTTTTTTCATCTCCGGAACTTTTTAATTAAAGCAAAACTTTACAAACGTGAAAAGCTGCCACTTCCCCTTGAAATAAAACTCCCCGCGTTCAAAAAAAGAAAAGGCAAATGGATCTTTCTGGCGAATAGTTCATAGCACGGATTAATCTTTGTATTAAAAGCAGGAGTGGTAAATGGCCAGATGTTTCATTTCCAAACAGGTCACAGTGCAAGAGCAGTAAACTTCTTCATGTGGAATGTCCTGCGGTCTGCGAGCGCGCGGCTTCACTGCCAGCCCCCGAGAGCTGCATCGATCCAGCCCGGAGCTGTTACCGGCTGCTGGATCAATGATCAGCCACGTAAAAAGTCACTTAGTGCCCATGACACAGCCTGTATCGGGAGGACCTATCGTGTCAAGGAGCCTGGTTTTATTAACTCTGTAATTACCTGTTAAGCCAAACCGGCCAATTTTATTGCGCGTTTTCTCCTACCTGGGCGGGGACCTTTGCCTCCCTATTAGAGCTCTGGGCATCCCCTCATTTTTCTCTGCTTCCTCTGGGGTCCTGTGTGTTATTCACCGCTGCTTGGGCTGGGAGTGTGGGGAGTGGAGCTTTTACCTTTTACCTGAGCTCCCAGCTCAGCTCCACTGCCCTTTCTGGAAGCAGGTTGCCCAGTGAGGCTGGGATGCAGCTCTACACGTTGGCCACCTTTCCCTCAGACCAAGCCTGAGGATGGGGCTGGGTGGTGAGAGAAGAGGCAGTTCACAGGGTTTCCTCCATGCTCTTCACCTTGGAAGCCCAGGGAATGGGGTGGGAACCTCCTTCATGGTACAATATTGACACGTTTTGGTGTCTCCTTGGCTTCCGAGCCCTCTTATACTTACATACTATTCCCACGTTCCTTTAAACACCTTTCCTTCCATTCCTGAGGAAGAGGAGGCTGAGGAAAGAGTGGAAGGCTGATGGGCTGCTCTGCCCCACAGGCAGGTCTCTCCCCTGCATCTCTTTGCAGGTTCTTGGGGAAATGGAGCCGCAGCAGCAGCGTGTGCAGGATGGAGCTGCCGGCCCCTCGTGCTCTTGGGGGGGGACGTTAATGACTGCAAAGTGCTCAGACGGCTCCGGCAGCGCTCTGGGCAGTAATGGAGACCAGGGAAGTACAGGGGAGAGAGTCATGATATTGGTTAGCTCACTAATCCTTGCTATTAACTGTCCCAGTGGAGCCGTACCTTGGGGTCTAGGGGGGACAGATGGCAACGGGGGGGGGGGGGGGGGGGTTTGTCCACTGGTGTAGCCTTGGGAACTGCAGTTCTCGGGGAGGGCAGGTTGTTGAGTAAAAGGGACTGTTTAAGAAATCCATCCAGGGGAATTCACTAGCTTATTATCAAGTATAGCATCTAGAAAATCAGATATTTTTATCGCTAATCTGTGCTTTGGGCATTTGAGAGGACAGAGGAGCTGCAGGCCTGCTGTCATTTATGGATGAGCTAATTCTTGCTGTGCTGAAATTAGATGTTAAAGTAGTCCCGGCTTATACCCAGCATGCGTGCAGAATTCCTGTTACGGAGCCAGCTGTGCAGATAGAAAATCTGAGAGCCCAGAATTAAATTTCTCGTTCAGACCCAAGAGATGGGAGCAAGATCCTGTAAACAGCCCTCTCCATGAAGGGCAGCCTGCGTGCCGGTGTTTGATCTTTCCCTGGGTGCTCTGGCCTGGAAAAAAAACCCCACAAAAACAAACAAACAGATGAACAAGACACATCTGGTGATGCTGAGAAAACCTTGTGTGGGAGCTGGGGGTTCGGTCCAGTTGCTGAACTGGGAGCTTCATGGTCTGGGACTGTGCTGGTGCAAGGGGGATGAAGATAGAGAGCCCAGGAAGGTGATCTGAGAGCTCATAGAATCACAGAATGGGTTGGAAGGGACCTCTGGAGATCATCAAGTCCAACTCCAGAGATCCTGGAGCTGTGTGGACTCCCGTGTGCACCCAGCCCTGGTCACTGCAGGGTGGGAGGAGGCTGGAGATGCCCCTCTGCTCCTTGATCTCCTCTTTCAATAGATTCCTTTTTCTTGTGCTGCTTTGTGTCCTCTCGTGATGGCTCCTCATTCGACGATGGGAGGTTGGATGATGTTTGTGGAAGTACTTGAGGCTGCTTGATTCAAGAGTACCTCTGACATTAGGTGGAAACGTTTGTAGAATCATAGAATATTTTGGGTGGGCAGGGACCTTTCAAGCTCATCTGGTCCAACCCCTTGCAGGGAACAGGGCCATCTGCAACTAGAGCAGGGTGCTCAGAGCCCCAGCCAACCTCCCCTGCAATGGTGCCAGGGATGGGGCAGCCACCACCTCTCTGGGCAGCCTGGGCCAGGCTCTCACCACCCTCAGAGTCAAAAATTCCTTCCTTATACCTCATCTTGATCCCAGCTTTGTCACTGGTGTCACTGGCTGATCACCCAGGGACCAGGGGCTGTAGCAGCGATCGCTCTCGGCTTGCGATGTGTGATCCATCGCCTGGTGCGTGGCTGGGATGTGAAAACAAGCAGGTGAGAAACCAAGGGGACAAAGTTGTCCCCTGGGGAGCTGGGGAATAAAGGGACGTTTGTGTAAAGCCTCTGCTGCCGGGGAGGTGGCTTCTCCTCGGTGATGCCGAGTCCCTCAAGTAGAGCTCCTTGCTCTTAATACTTCAGAATAGCAACTTGTGGACTCTCCTCGTTGACCGTGGCCCAACTGGTGCATCCCACTGGGCTGAGTGGGAGAGGAGGCTGGCCCAGTACGCCCACAGCCCCTGACTGAGCGAGGGGAGGGTTGCAGCCAGCGCGGAGCAGACTCGCTGTGGAATAACCCCCTCGCTGCCCACCCCTGAGTGTTTACTCTGTGCATGTTTTAGTGCTGCTGGGGTCATTGCCACTGACCCGGGGCCCAGTCTATCTAGCGCTAGTGTCAAGAGACTGACATCCATAAAAAATTAACAAACTCCCGTTTACCTACAGACTGTTCCTTGTCTCGGCGTGGGGAGAAGGCAAGAGCGACAGAGGCAAAATGCCAGAATGATGGCCAGGGTCAAAAGCAGGGTGTGAGTTCTCTAGGAAAGATGGAAACTTTAAAGAGCTCCTGCCTTAACAGTGAGGTGGGATTTTTGTATTTCTTTCCTTTTGATCCATGCTTTGCTGGAGAGTGACCTGGAAACCAAGAAAGCCCTGA
Organism: Todiramphus chloris collaris; assembly: GCA_025345505.1. NCBI lineage: Eukaryota > Metazoa > Chordata > Aves > Coraciiformes > Alcedinidae > Todiramphus > Todiramphus chloris. The sequence continues at coordinate 3,353,018 of JANVCC010000065.1, read as the reverse complement.
GCAAAGGCACCTTGGTTCGGTGAAGCCCAAGCCTTCATGGGCAGGGGGGCTTCGTCCTGCCGGGTCCCCAGGGGCCACGGGCAGGATCTGGCTCTGATGCTGAGTTCCTTGGTATGTAGTTCCTGCCTCCAAGAGCGTAGCCTTGGTGGGAAGCCCTACCTCGGGGACAACCCAGGCTGGAATTTGCCCTTTGGGGTGTCTCATCCCCTCTCTCCACCGTGCCCAGCACTGCCAAATGTCGCTGCCATTTTTCACTCAGGCTTTGCTTCTTTAGGATTTATAAGCCCATAACCTCATCCGAGTTCTACAAGACCCAGCTTTCCACCCCCCCCAGAGGTGCACCCCAAGCAGTGTGGCTCCCCCATAACATCCAACCTCCCCTCGCAGCCCCACGGGGAGGGCTGGGACCCCCAGCTGCTGCCAGGCACAGCAGCATCTTCCGTGGGAGCAAGAACAAGCCCTTAATTTCTTGCCTCCTGCTACGGTCTGCGGTGACCATTACCCTGTGCCGAGCTCCCACGCTGTGTGTTCCCAGCCCTCCCTCCCCTTCCTCTGGTTTTAATGGTTCTCCTCCTGAAGGCTGAGGTTGGAGTGGGAGGGGGGGGGAGAAGGTTTCAGCAGGGCTGGGTTTGTAGAGTGCTCTCAATGGTCTGTAACGTGCAAGCAAATCTCAGCTATAATGTAAAGCTTAATAAGCAGTTTGCAGGCTATGAATCTGCAATTAAAACAGTTATAGTTAATTTAAATAGTAGAAAATGAGGTTGATTTAATGCTTATTGATTTGATAATGGGCACCGGCTGCATGTGACCAACTGACTCTGGGTCACAGCGGCTCTCGTAAAACCTCTGCGTTCTTCTTCCCAGCGCAGTTACCCCCCGATCCCCACCTCCCCGGCCCCTTCTCACCCACGTAACCCCCCCCTCCCCAAAATGAAATACACTCAGTCAGCATTTGGAGGTGGCTGGGAGCCATAGGAAGGGTTCCTCTGATCCCCCAGGGCTTTCCATCCAGTTCCACCCCCCCTGGCCCCGTTGCTCCTGGTGGAAAGTCCTTCCTTGTGTGTCAACGGTGGCCAGGCCCTTTAGCCAACAGCGATGCTAAAAATGACCATGTTCAACACTAAAGCGGTGTGTTTTTAATTAAAATTGATTTTGGACTAAGTCCCTAACTAGTGTTTCTAATGGCTGCCATTTTTTTCCCTGATTGCCAAAACTTGAAGCTTCGAAATAAAGAACGAGGAGGGGAACGCGGGGCTGGGGGGAGAGAGGGGAGGGGGGAAGGAGGGAGAGGAGTGGAGCAGCTGCCTTGGATTTCAAGTGTCAGAGCCTGACAGGGATAGAAAAGCGTTGCTTTTGTAACTTGCCCTTCCTCAAGTTTTTACATCACTCGAGCGCCGGGTTTTCGGCCAGCGGAAAGGAATTGTTTAACCAGAGAACGAAACCCACAGATCTAATGTTACGGGGTTATTTCCCTTTGTATTAATTAATTTTTGGCAGAGCCTTTTCAGGATTCTTTTAATTATCAGCCCTCGGTTAGAGCAAGAGTGAGTGGAAGTTAATTCTTGGGTGATTATGTGCGTTAGCCCGCGGGAAACAGAGCTGGGTTGTAATTTGTTAATGAAAGCCGGGATTTCGTGAAGGTGCCCGCGGGCATTGGGTCCTCGCTCCCGGGTCATTCGGAGTCAGGTTCTGCACCTTCGTCGTAAAGTGGGATTCTGGTCCTGTTAAAATAAATAAACGGGAGGTTTCTTGACCCGCTCAGGTGTGCTCAGCCCGCGGAGCAGGCAACCCACCCGCCTGCTTTGCAAGGACAGCTTTGTGGGCACGGGCCAGCGGGGCCGGAGTTTGTTTTGAAATGTTACTCATCTAAATGGAGCAGAAAACCAGGAATTTCACCAGTGTGGCCGAACGTATCTGAATGTCAATCCTTGTTCCTTGGGCTATCCAAGGGGAGGCGGGAGGGAAATCCCCAAACCAGAGGACGGGGTGGCAAAGAGCTCTTGAAGGAGCCATGGCTTATAGAATCCTAGAATGGCTCGGGCTGGAAGGGACCTCCAAAAGTCATCTAGTGCAGCCCCCCTGCAGTGAGCAGGGATACCCTCAACTAGACCAGGCTACTCAGAGCCTTGTCCAACCTCACCTTGAATATCTCCAGGGATGGGGCCTCAACCACCTCCCTGGGCAGCCTGTTCCACTGTTCTACCACCCTCAATGTCAAGAACTTCTTCCAAGAACTTTCTTGCTGAAACAAGGGAGGTATAGACTGGACACAAGGAAAAAATTCTTCATGAAAAGCATGGTGAGATCTTGGAACAGGCTGCCCAGGGAGGTGGGTGAGAGATTGGAATGGGCTGCCCAGGGAGGGGGTTGAGTTGCCATCCCTGGATGTGTTTCAGCATCGCTCAGATGTGGTGTTGGGGGAGATGGTCTAGGGGTGAACTTGTAGAGTAGGGTTAATGGTTGGACATGATGATCCCAAGGGTCTTTTCCAACTTGAGTGATTCTGTGATTCTGATTCTGTGATATCTGATCTAAATCTACTCTTCTCTAATTTAAACCCATTACCCCTTCATTTTTACCCTGGGCTTCATTTTGTCCTTTTCCTCCTTTATTTTAAGCCAGTTTGAAGCAGGAGGCAGGTCACTGAATGCCACCAGTTTGTGCTCATCGACTCTCAACTTGGGCTCGAGGGTTTCTCTGCGGTTCGCTGCCGCCTCTGCAAATATTTGGCTAATTGCTCAAACGTGTATAAACCCATCCGGAGGCTGATGCTGGAAATCTGCACGCTCCCGAGCTCGAGCATCCCTCCGGTCGTGCTCCGGAGATCTTCAGCCACTAATTCACTATCAAGAAGATTCCCCAAAGAACGAAGGCACGCCGTTGTCTTCATTGGAGTGGAAATACTCTCTTCCACGGTGCAGCCCCAGCCCGGCTGATCATTTGCCTAAAATCCCTCCCGGCTCCAGTTTACCAGTAATCGCTGCAATCGGGCAACTCTCCGTTCTTAGCTTGTCCCTTAAGCAGCATCTTCTTGTCCCCACAGCAGTGTGGGCTCTGCCAACCACCCAACGGGGACCGGGGATGAGATGAGATGAGATGGATAAACCCTCCTGGGGAATGGGAGGGAATAAAGGGCCGGATGAGATTTTTCACTCCCTACAAAGTAAATTCAGAGTATAATTTAAAGTCGCTGCGGATTTGTCAGGGGTTTGAATCAGTCTAAACTCATTCCTAATTCCTCCTTCGTTTCGCTTACACTGAATCCTCTGCCTGGTGAGAAAGAGTTAACGTTTGAGCTTGTACAGAGGGATGAAGGGGGGAAATCTGCCATACTGCAAACTTGGATAAAGCAGAAAAGATGCAGATGGGTCGGTCTTGCAGGAGGCATTCTGGAGACAGGCCAGCTGCATTTTCCACATGCCGCAGGAGTTAGTCTTCGGACAGATGGGACTCTGGGGTCACCCAAGAAAACTCCAGTGAAAAGGTTACCTTGTAGGAGCATTAGACACACTTCTCGCCGGAGCGCAGGGGTCAGGCACACTCTACTGTACAGCCACCGTGCTAGAGAAAACAAACAGCCAGCAGCCTGCAGAATGTCAGGGACTGTGGGAAGCGACTTAAAAAAAATAATTAAAGGCCCCTGTAAGGTTTTCCTGGACATAGAGCAGGCTGGAGACATCCCAAGTTTCTCTCTGCCTCACGTTAAGAGGGATTATCGTGCTCCCTGTGTGCTTGGTCTTCACATAGAATTGTTTTGGTTGGAAAAGACCTTTAAGCTCATGGAGTCCAAGCATCCCCCAGCTCTGCCAGGGCACCACTGACCCCTGTTCCTCAGCACCACAGCTCCAAGCTTGGAAACCCCTCCAGGGATCACGGGGACTCCACCCCTGCCCTGGGCAGCCTGGGACAGCCCTGGACAACCCTGGAGGGGAAGAAATTGTTCCTCAGCTCCGACCTAAACCTCCTCTGGGGAAACCTGAGGCCGGTTCCTCTTGTCCTATGGACATGACACAGGCTGCACTGGGGAGGCTTGAGCCAGGCAACGAGGCTCAGCTTGTCCTTTGCAGTTCAACTTCTTTCCCAGCATGGGGGAAAAAGGGAACGAGCGTTTTTGCTTCAGGTGGAACCTCTTTCCTGAGCTTAGGTCTCGAGTAATGAGCAAATTCCGAGGCTTTGCCTCTGGCTGGGCTGTTTCCAGCAGGAGAGGTTGGGGTTGTGAAAGTGGCATTCAGGCTTCAGGCTCTGGCACCCAGTGCCAGCTTTTGGAAAGTCAAACAGATGTTTCCTCATTTAGCTCCATGTAGCTTGTCAGTCATCCCGAGAGGGAAATTAAAACGGGCTCAGGACAGGCAAAGCTCTGTCTGCTGCAGCCACTGAAAAGGGAGATGAAAAGCTTGCTTGCTTTTTTTTTTTTTTAATATTATTTGCCCCCGTGATATGGGCTTGGCATCTGTATTTATTTGCTCATTTTATTTTTAGGTGGAATGAGTCATCCCTTTGGTGCAAGGGGCAGAAAATCCATCTCCAGGCTGCCCCTTCCATCTCTCCAAGCAAACTTTGCTGCTTTGTATTCATTTTGCCTGCAGAATTCAGCATCTTTTTAAGCTGCTGGTTCAGGCAGAGTAAACGTGTGCAAACCCAGTGTATCTGTAGCAATTTGTGGTTTTCATTCTCTTCTGTCTGATAGTCTTGGAGCACTTAATAGGTGTTCTTTGTGATAAACCTGAAGGAGGATTAATTATTATCCTTCTTTTGCATTTGGGGAAACTGAGGCAGCTGCAGGCACTACCAGTTTGCTCTCAGTTTTCCAGCAAGGTGCCAGAAAAATGCAGATCCTGCTGAAATTTGGGTTCTGTCGAGGCAGAACCGCCTCTGGATATCCACGGACCCTGGATCGCACCGAAATTTCCTGGTCAAATCTCATTAAAGTCAGTAGGAAAAAAACTCTCGGCATCTGTGGGTGTTGGGCTCAGGCCTCGGTTAGGAGGTTAAAAACCAGCAAGACTGTCGTTTCCCTAACCTTTGCGCTGCTTAATTTTGCTCTGGATTAATAGGTTGTTCTGCTCTATTAGCAGCAGGGCTCGTTCGCTCTTGCCTCATTTTGCTTGGAATAATAAGACCAAAAAATTACCCCTCGGTCGAAGAGGGAGGGGAGAATAAAAGGAATTGAGATTTCACATCCTCTGAGAAAAGAACCCGGAGCAGCCTGGCTGCCGAGTGGTACCGGGAGGGATGCTGAGCATTTATTTGGGTTAGGAAAACAAAAACACAACCCAAACCTCAACCCAGCATCGGGGGAAAAAACAAAGAGAGGCGAGATCGGCCTCTTCCCTTTTGTTGCAGGGACGGGGATGGGAACGCGGAGCTCCGGACCCTCCTTTGCCGTGGCTTTCTCAGGCTTGGGGAGAATGCTCGGGGGTTTTCGGGGGCTCTTTGTGAAAGGCGAGCTGTCGCCTGCCTGCCCCGAATGAATTCCCCCTCGCCTAAGGGCCCATAACCCAGCGGGCAGGGTCATGGCTGGTTTAGATGGTGCTCGCTCTCTCCGCGAACCAGCCGAGTGCTGTCTGCGTTGCGGGGAAAGAATGTGTGTTAAAAGGACTAATGGTCCGACTGTCCATCAGGCCGGGCAGCCCTCGAGGTCATTCGGCGGTCAAAACCAAATCATTCCAGCCTGTTCCCGCTGCCTGACTGCGTGGAGTTCACTGCCTCGCGTCGCTTCGGTACCCGGCGAGAGCGAGCGGGGTGGGTTTTAATTAGTATTTTTCGGAGGACGTGGGGAGAGAGGTGTTTTCTTTCTCCTTAGCAACGGGATTTGCATAGAGCGGTGAGGCTGGAGGGTCTGCAGCCCACGCGGGGTTGAGCTTTGCTCTGGAAAGAAAGAAAGAAAATGAAACCTCCCCGGACTCCACCCTGATGAATGGGCAGCGGGACGGATCCTGACCTGGGTGCAGGGGGGGCTTTGGGAAGGGAGCATTGGCTGCGGAGAAAGCGTTCGCAAGGGCTGAGAGACTTTGCTCTGCCCTGTGCAAACACCAGCGAAAAGGCTGTGTGGTAACATAGGGGAGGCATCCTTGCCCGGCTTTGGGAGACGAGATGGATTTAGGGGCCGCTTGGGTTGGAATTGGGATGGAAAAAAAGGTGCTTTCTGTCTCCCGGGTGGTGCTGGCGAGGGGGTCCCTGGTGGGCTTCGTTGCCCTCGGCCGATGGGGCCGGCCGGGCCATGGAGCCTCGGTGGGTGCAGGTGCTGGAGCTGGAGCTGGAGCCAGGATGCAGAGCCATCCTGGGGGGTGGAGATGCTTGAAATCATCCCGGCGTCTGCGGCCAAATTCTGCACATGGCAGCAATTTCTGCAGCAGTCCAAGCTCCTGCAGCCAGACTGTTTAGTCCATTTCAAATCCTGGCTCTGGCCAAAGACGTTTCTATTTTAAAATCATCCCTAATAAAGCCCGGTTTAAATTAACAGAGCTGCAGAGAGAGACATCTCATCTTTTCTCCGACTTCCATTTCAAGTTCTCAAGCTAAATTATTTTCCCCTGGACAGGGAAGAGAGTCGGACCTGGGGGGCTCGTTATCCCTCTTTTGCTACTTCATCAAAAGCAGACAAAGCACATTGCTGCCCAGACCCTCCCACCACTGCCTGCCTGGACAGTCCCAGCACTTTAAACTGGGTTACAGAAAGGACCATTCTCACCAGTATGCACAAGATCAGGTCCATCATGACTCTGGCTGGTGGAAAGGGTGTAAACTGGAGGAACTGGAAGATGCCCAAAAATGAAAGCTAAAGATAATGCTCAAGTTCTGACAGCGTCTCTTCCAAGCACCTCATGAGTTTTTTCCTCTTAGGGGTCAAAACCTCCCTTTCCTGCGCCGTTCTAAACCAGATCATCCCTTTTCTCTATTCTGAAATATTTCCTTAAAAGAAAAAAAACAACACGAACTCCTCCTCCTGCCTCTCCACCTTATCTCTGTGGCACTGCTGCTTTATTCCTTGTGTTGTTTCCCAGATAAGATAGCGTGCCAGAGGTTGGGAGGATTCTCCAGCCTTTAGCCAGGTCTTTTGAAGGCCGGTACTGGCGCAGGGAACACCCTTTGGCAGCCAAGGCGTTGGGTAAACTGGGAGTTCATCGCTGCGTTCGATAGATTCTTTACAATTTATGCTTAATTACAAAATGGATTAGAATATAGTGCGACCTCTTCTTGTAAAAGGCATTGCATTAGTTATGATTAAAATTGAATGACTGACTACACTGGAATTACATCAAAGGATGGCCCAGAGTGGTGATAGTGGTGCTCAGTGTCCTCTAGTGTCTTATGGGTATTTCCATGGTGCCTTCTGGGCTCTTAAAAGTCCTTCCAAAGCACTACCTAAAGAAAAATTGTCCATAAAATTCTGACAAATTGGTAATCCCTGTGTCATGTGAAGAGTTCAAAGCCAGGAAGTCCCCAGACCTGCCTTGGTTATGAAGAGCGTGAGCCCCAGGCTCACATCCGTCGAGGTGGCCATGGCTACCTGATCAGCTCTGCTCTGCTCTGCTCTGCTCTGCTCCTAGTTGTGAAGTTTTAACCATAAGATATCCCCTGCTTCCTGCCCTGCTTTGGAAGTGAGTTGGAACGGTTGTGCCTCTCTGGCATTTTTAGTATCAGCCTCTCATGCCTGATGGTAGCACAAGGCAGGCTGCTGGGAATGCACATGGACAAAAAAGGGCAGGTTGTCTTAATAATCAGACTTTTTTTCCTCTGTGGAACTGAGGAGTTGTTGGTTTCCAGCTTTCTTTTCAACCATGGTTGCCAGAATGATGCTTAAGTGATGGCCAAGATCCCCAGGCAGTCTTGTCTCTTCAGGAGCTGGGGCTCTGAAGGTAGCGAGAGTCCAACATGTTGAGCTGGTCATGCTGCTCATCCTCTCGAGGTGCTTGTGAAGGACTGAAAGGACCAGACCAGTCCTACGTCTTGCTCTCAGCCAGGTGGAAGAATTGCCACATTTGGTGGACAGGACTCTTCACCAGCACCAGAGGATGAGATCTGAGGATGGAGCTTTCTTCCACAGCGTAGCCTTATGGGCAAGGCCTTCATCAGACCTTTCTTGTGGTGTTTGGATTTAAGGACAACTTTGCAGCTTGATCTCAGACTGCATTCTGCCATCTGTGTCCCCTGCAAACTCCAGAACACCCTGTTACCCCTTCAGCAGTTTTTTTGATCTTCTAGTCTTGATATTTAAAGTCACATTGACTGTCTAACAGACTGACCAGTGCTGTCCTTTCAAGGCTGCACTTCATTTTCAAGAGTCTCTAACGTTTTTTTGGGACCACTCTAGTTTGGGAAGGGCACGGGAGTGTTGGGACACTAAAAGATGTTTCGTCAGCCCTTCACCAAAACACTGTTGAAAACAGCTGCTTGGATCCTGCCCTTCATGACATGGTGAAGGTACGAAACTTATGGGCTCCATCACAGCGAGCTGGGTGGTGCTGCAAGCAGATAGAATTTCTTGTGGCTTAAAATGAGAAGTTAAGATTTCTGGTTTCTGTTTGAACTCAGCTGCTGAGCTCAAGACAAAAGTGAAACGTGTTCTGCCTTGGTTTGCTCCTTGATTAAGTTGGATGACAATGTTCAACGTTCCTCTTCTTACTCTCAAGGAGTAACTTGTTAATGTTTCTACTGTTGTTTTGATCTGCTCTGGCTGGAGCTGCTGCACGTAAGGAAGGACACCTGACTAAAGAGCCTCTGCTGTGGAAAACCAGCTTGGGTCTGAAGACCCACCCAACTTTTCCTGGCCCCTCTTCTAAAAAGACAAGAATATTGGTTACATTTCTGCCCTTCTGCATTAATACAATGGGATACTTAGTTCTGTGGCTCCTCATTTTCCTTCTTCTCCTCAGTCCTTATACCACTGCTGTGCTATTGCTTTCTCCAAGGTCTAGTTCATTTTGGGATCGTTGGATTAGGCTTGTGAAGTGACCCAACTTGGAGTTCTCCTGTGAATACCTCGTCCCCCCTCCTCCTTCATCGGTCCTCTTCTCCCCGTGCTTCATCCTCTGGCTGCTCCTCTCAGCTGATCCCGCCGGTTCAGGCTTGGGAGCAGTCGTCAGAGCAATTGGTTCTTGGTCTCAACTGAGTAATTTTGAGCAAACGACTTTGCCTCGCTTTCTCTATCTGTGAAACGGGATTAATGCCATTAAGCCTTCTGTAGAGAACCTCCAAACCTCGTCGTGAAAGCCCCATCCAAGAGCAAGCAGTGTGTAATCCCTGGGTTGCTGCTTTGGCTGTTCTCGCAGCTCTGCAGCGGGAATCCATTTTTCTCGGAAACATCAACCTGTCATTCTTTGCCCATTTGGCAAATCCTGGAAGTTGTCCTGCTCCAGAGAAACACAACTGGGTTTGCTTAAAAACATCGCCTCTTGCCACCCATTTCAGGAAGAGAATATGTAATGAGCTTCCAGCGAGTCTTCAATCTCACCCTCCCTTGTCAGAGGCAGGTTCCACTAATTAAAAAAAAATGAGCGAAGTCGCTTTGCAGATAGCGGAGGTGGCTCTGTTATTCTTCCTTTAACACTTGTTCTTCTCCTCACGCGGCGGTTATTATACGTGTGGTATATCTTTCCCCTCTGTCAGTCCATTTACCTGTCTCTTCTTGTCGTCGGTGACAGATATACGTTGTCAAGTACGTCCTCGTGCTCCCTCCAGTTTCCAGGCTGACGTCCACTAGTCTATTCAATTAGGCTGAATTGGGAGTATAATTTACTGACCCCTCTCTCTCCTTAGCAGGTAAACTAGAAAATCATATACATGCATCTCCTGCACTCGCTGACCTTGGAAGGCAAATTTAAGAGGATTTATTGTTGTCAGCTGCAGGCAAATATTGAAAACGTTACGTTTTGTCTGGGGGGGGGGGGGGTGGGTGCCGCGATGTTTGCGCGCGCGGCTTAATAACGTTTCGCTTAACTCACTATGATTAATTCAATTGATATTAATTACGTCCCAATATAGGAGCAGAGACCGTAATACTTTTTCATACGGGTTTCCACCGATGAATCATTTCACATGTGGCGTTGGCTAATGGGCCCTTTTCAAAAACATTAACCAACAGTTACAACGGGAGGGAGTCGGGTCTGCGGCAAGAGCCGCGTCCCAGCTCGCCGGGCTCAGCCGCTCGCGCGCCCTCTCCACTTCTAATTTTTTTTTAGGCAACGATTGTCCAAATCTTCCGATCCATCACTTTATTCGCGTGGTATAAAAACCCAGCAGATCTAATTTCCTTCCTTTGACTCTCTTTATTAGGGTATTGGTTATATCTCGCGTCCCTGCAGACTGATATTTTATTAGCTGTTAACAATGATCTGATAGAGGGAAAGAAGTTAACGTTTCGAGCTGTTATTTATTTTGGTGTGTTTGTTCCTGGGCGAGGGTTATTCTGCACCCCCCCCCTCCCGCCTCCTCCTCCTCCTCCTCCTCCTCCTCCTCCTCCTCCTCCTCCTCTCCCCGCTTTGGACATTTCCAGCCGAGAAGCCTCCTCGGGAAATGTCGCCACTGCCACCTGCTTGCAGAGCTGGGACTGACACGCACCCACCGGGACCAGGCGGGATGGAGGGATGCGGGATGTGGGGTGCGGGATGCAGGATGCGGGATGGTGGGGTGTGGGGTGCGGGATGTGGGGTGGAGGATGCAGGATGCAGGAGAACCCGCGGGATGCTCCCCAGAAACCCACAGCCTTATCTGGGGGGAGTCGATATTTTCTCTTTTTTTTAACCGACGTTTAAAAACTCCTCCAGGATGCAGATTTATAAATACCTGCCCAATTATAATGTTAATCTTATTCCTCCCTTCCCCAAGCCCACCTACTATTCCCCTACTATCACAGCAGCCCGTAATTTTTTATTATTAGTTAGATGCTCAACATCGGGCCGCGGTTTGATATATCCATCCTCAGCCATAGATCACCTCGCTCCCCGATAGCTCGTTTCTTGTTCCGATTGACGTCAATGGGAATTTTGCCATTGACTTAAATGGGAGCAGGATCAAGCCCGAAATGATTCAGTGACGGGATGACAAAACAGTGAGGTGTGGGGAAGGAGAGACCGTAAACACAGCCGCGAGATGACACGGTTACTTGGCAATGGCCCATGCACAGCGCGCTTGAACTTTTTTACAATTTATGGTACCATTGTATAAAATAAATGACTCATCATATAAAAGAAAATAGTCTCGAGGGATCCGCTTCTTGTGGGCACCGCAGCAAAAGTAGGTTTTAAGAATAATGATGAATGAGCGGGTTTTAGTCTGGGGGAAAAAAAAAAAGAAAGGAAAGGAAAAATGTGCAGAGAGAGATTTTTGTGGGGCTGGAGGAGGAAGCCCTCCCCAGAAATGCCTCTCGCTTCTGTTATTTATAACGCCACAGTTTTCCCAGTTAACAGTTTAAATGAAGGGGCCGTTTCTTAAATGCTTTATTCATATTATACAGCGATTACCAGCTATAGCCATATTCCTTAATAACCTGTTATAAAGCATGTTATAAAATCCATTAGTGATGATGCTCAGAAAAGCTGTTAGAAAGCATAATGCACCGTAATCAGGGCTGTGCAAAAGTGACAAAAATGTTTGTCGTTTCAAGCCGGGGTTTATATAAGAGCTAAATAATTTATTTTGTGATCGAGGCATTTGGGGTTGGGGATTTTTTTTGTTTGTTTGTTTGTTTGTTTGGCGGAGTGTTTTCAAAACGTCTCCCTTTTTAGCATGAAAAATAAACCCATTTCAGCTGCTTAAATATTCTGGGTTTGATTAAAATAAACCCTCCCCCCCCCCCCCCCCCTCACATACAATCGCCTGAGAATAAATACATAAATAAAAGGAACTTTTTTCCCCCACTTGAAAATTTCCACATAAGGGAATTTTTGAGTAAGATCTTCCTGTGCAAAATTGCGTCGTTTCTCACCAAGCTGAAGTGCACCTGAGGTTCAGGTCCTCGCTGTACGTGGAGGTATTAATGGTAGACGGGTTTAAATGGTCCGCTTATGTATTTAAAACCTGCCTTTGCAGCGTGGCCACCCAGTTTGCTTCCTCATTTAAATGCCTCCGTAGCATCTCCCCAGCAGCATTTACTGGGAAATCAGTGAAATTGGTGGAGGTGACGGAACCAAGCAGCACCCGCTGCTCCCCGCTACCAAAATCCTCCGGCTTCGTTATCTGGGAGGAATTAAACGCTAAAAATGATACCGGGGATTTACCTGGAGCAAGGGGAGCCTGGGGAGGGGGGCTGGACCCCATTCCCTCATCCCGGTGGGATGGAGGATGGAAGGATGAGCCCGCCACGGCGAGAAGGGGTCGGATCGTGGGACTGGGCTCAGGATGGGGACTGGGGATGTTTGTGGGGATTCGAGAAAAGGCTGAATCCCCCGTTTGCAGGATTTCTCGGAGGTCGTGCGGGAGTTGCACTCTGTCTCCACAGGGCTGGGGGAACAGCCTGAAATTAAGCGAAGCTTCTAAGAGGAAGAGATTTGGTGATCATGGGGTTGGTGGCCAGGAAACACGGGAACGAGGTGCAGGCTTAAAAACATCACTCGCGGAAGAGAAATCCATGGCAAGCAGCTCTTTAGGGTGCTTTTAAGATCCCTTCTCTTATATTTGCTTCTCTCCTGTTCAGCCCGATCGCCGCTGTCGCAGCAGCTCCCTCAGCCCCGTTTGGCCTCTGGTTTTTGGGATGCTGCTGGGAAGAAGGGGACGGGTGTTATCTGTCGAAAAGGGGCTCTAGGTTTGCTCACTGAAAAAAACACAGCGTGCGCACGGACGGGGGATGGCACGGAACACCCGGGGACCCCCGACGTCCCCAACGAGGCAGATCGGATTTTATTGCGTGTGCAAATTTGAGGGTCTCTCGGAAGCGCCGTTTAAAATAATACCCATGGCAAATGAGTGTGTCAGTCGGGGTTGGGAGGGCAAAGGGGGATTCTGGAGCTAGGACCAGGGAGCGCGGGAGGCTCCGGACACTCCACGTACACACGCGTGTGTGTGTGTGTGGGTTTGCTGGTGTCTTCTCACATTCTCGCCCTGCCCGGTTGTTTTTAAAGCTCTTTTGGCACAGTTTGGACTCAGCTCTGCTGTTGCTGGTACACAATCTGAAGCAACGCCAGTGGAGTAAATAGCAATAGGCTGGATCCGGTCCTGGTTTGAAATGGGTAAAATGTAAGGCTTCAGTGCTTTAAAAAACAGTTGGAAAATATTTTAGAGTTTTGGAGTATTTGTAAGAAATAGTGACTGGGAGGAAACCACCCTTTGGATGGGGCTGTGATGCTGCAGGGGAGCGTTAGGTACCAGGTACTCTGGGGCTAATGATGTGCTTAAGATTGAGATAAGGCCCTTTTACATGAAAGGATAAAGGCGCTTTATTATACTTGGATAGCAAGTCTAGTATTTTAAGGAGCTCTTTTTTTTTTTAGCTGAGCTAATTATTTCAAGGTAACGTAATTCTAAGGAAGCTGCAGCAGCTTTAATTTTCTTTCCCCCCATCCCAGCGAACCCCAGTCCTGTGCAGTTCTTCCTCCTGTTACCAAATGCCTGAACTGAAAAGCTCTTCAGTCTCCCCTCGTTGGGGTATTCAACATCCCATCATAAAATAAACCCCATCCTCCCCCCTGGACTTTTGGGAACGAGGAGTTTTGTGTTTGAACTTTCCATCTTGCATGTGGCAAGTGAGAACTTTCCTGTAGTACCAATAAACCCCAGTAACTGTCTCTGCCTCTTAACCCTCGGGACCCCGCTGGCTTTTGGTGCCCAGTGTTACAGGAAAATGCTCTATCTCCAGGTTTTCCTGCTGCATCATATGGGGGGGGGGGTGAGGGTGGAAATGAAGCTGTGCATTCAGCTTCACTGCCTTACGGCTGCGGGTGGGCACACTGTGGCTTTGGCATCAAAAGGACCTGCCACCGAGGGCAGAATTAAATCTCCACTGAAATTTTTCCAGGTCGAGATGCTGTTGCCCTGAGGTGGGGGGAGCTCTCCCCTCTGTTATCGCCCTCTCCCCTCCCAGCCCTTCTCCGACGGCTGCTGGGTCACTGGTCCCCTCACACCCATCCCCATCCCAGTGAGTCCTCCTCGGTCTGGGAGCGTTGGCGCTTCCCGGAGTCGTGGAGCCGGTCCCAGTGCCTCGGCTCGTCTGCTGCCAGAGAAACAAAGAAACTGCAGCTTGCACAGTTATTTAAAAGGAGCTGTAATATGTTACTGTTATGGGTCATTGCGGGGCTTTTTTTATACTGATATTACCATTATTATCCTCTCCAGCCGTAAAAATTGATTGGTGAGATGAGCAGGCTGCGATACTCTCCCATTCTGGCTGCGGGACTAAATCTCTCCAGCCAGGTGGAGCAGGGGAGGGATGGAGACAGCCCGTCCCTGCTCCCCCCAGCCCCCCAGGAGGCTCCAGACCCCTGTGCTGCTCCCACCCATACTGTTCGTGGCAGCCACTGCGTTGGTCGCTTCCTGCGGGACCCGACGCTGAGGTTTCCCTGTAGTGAAGCTCTTGAGAAAGGCACCGGGAGCTTGGGCTGGGTGCTGGGAAGATGCTGTTTGGGAACTGGAGTCAGGAGTGGGGTTATCTGGGGGGTCAGGACAGTATGAGTGTGTGTGCAAGAAGCGGGATCTGAAAGGGGATTTGGGGAGGTGAAAGTGGGAAGAGAACTGGACACACATCGACGTCTTAAAATAAGGAATAACTGACGGTACGCAGCGATGCTCAGGCAGCTGAGCTTTATTTTGTTGAACCACAGCATTCCAGCTGCTTTTTCAGGAACCCAGGACCGTTATTTTGTTTAAAACCAAAAAACCCAAACCACAACAAAACAAACCCAACAACAAAAAAAGGGAGACCGGGGTTATAAAGAAGCAAACTGAATGAAGCAAGCTGAAAAGACACAGAGGGAGCTGGCAAAGCATGCAGGCGTCCTGGCTCGTAATCCGTTGGACCCGAGCTGGTCCCAAGGCGGCGATAAAAACCTTGGAGTCCTGCCTGCAGCCCTCATGAGCTGCCTCCCAACCCCAGTGGCATCGTACCATGGCTGGAAACATTCTCCTGGCCTGGGCTCCAATTACTTTGGTGGAGTTAAGCCAGTTTACTCCAGCTGATGAGCTGCCCTCCTGTGTGTATAATTACTCATCGAATGAGATCCAGGAAAGTTTAGATTAAGGCCATGGGTACATGAATGGGTCAACGTGAGGCATTTCAGCCTGTCCTGCTTTTCACAAGCTGTATCCACAGAACGCAACCCCTTGAAAGCAATTTCACCCCGATAGTGACAAATTTAAACCCTCAAGGAATTAGAGCTAAATTTGTCACTTTATTTTACTTTTTTTTTCTCAGTGTGCAGCCTGCTCCTTTCTCACGCTGCCCTTTTCCTCCAGGCTTGTGCCTCGAGCTTCACGTGGCTCTACCTGGAGTCAAGGGGACGATGGGCGAGGACCGGTCCTCAGGCATGGAGGAGAGACCTTGTAGGGAGTGATAATATGGTTTGGAGGGTCCCTTTTCTGGAGGGTCCCTTTTCTGGAGGGTCCCTTTTCTGGACATTTCCCTTCCAGACATGAAGGAGAAAAGCCAATCAGCTCTGCTGTTCTCCAGCCTTGGGGATGCTCTATCCCAGACCTTCTCCCTTGGGGACATCAGGTAGAGCAGCCCAGGGTCTTGTGCCACCAAAGCTCAGTGTAGATCTGGTCTATGTGACCTCACCATTGCTGGGCTTCTGTTTGCTTCTCTGCAAAGTAAAGAATAACATGTTCCTCCTTCTGCCTAGTGCTTTAACCAACAGCTTGGCCCTGGAGCAGCCCTGGGTTGTAGGTGGGTCCCAGTTCAGCAAAGATTTCTTGGAAGTCTTCCTGACTTCAGCGTGCTGATGAATGTGTGCTAAACGAAGGTCTCAGTTCCCACCGCAGTAGATTAAAGCTGGGGTTTAGTGATTCTCCAGCTCAAGTCCTCTGCTGGTGCCTGGTCCCAGGGCTTGACTGGTTTAAATCCCAGTCGGTGATGTTGATCCACACAGGGTTTTTTCCTGTGCCTTTGCCGTGCTCTGTTTTCTTTTCCTCGTCAGCTAATTTTTAGCAGCGCATCTCCCAGAGACTGTCACCCGTGCAAGGAACCTTTCCCCATCCTCGTTGGGAATCAAACTCAAAAAGAAAAGGCCATTTTACCCCTCCAAACCTGGGCTGAAATCTTACGAGGGAACTTCAAATTCCACAGCCCTCCAAGAGGTGTTGAGGGCAACAAATTAATTGTTTTCAGGATTGGCTTTTAATTTTTTTTTCACCTGTGACAGGAGGGGAATGGTAGCAGAATATAGAGTCCTGCCTCAAACAGGGAGCACGTGTCCCAGGGAAACATGCAAAACCTGCTTCTTATGTAACGAGGTTCGCATGGGTTTGACAAATACACGGTGCCAAAACCTTCACACATCCCCCCGCTTTCCAAAAATAAATAAAATAAATGGGGAAAAAAACCTCAGGGAAAAATTTCTGACAGTCCCTGAGTGCTGCAGGGAGACGCCAGCTAGTTAGGAAATATTGCAGTGTCAGTCTGATTTCATTTATACAATTTATTTTATTGAGAAATATTGGCTAAAATAAATTTCCAAAACAAATGTTATGACTTTCCATCCTTGGCGAGCGCGGTGCCTGGATTTCTCATCAGCCGAGCGTGCCGATCCCGCCGAAAGCCAAACGTCTTTGCAGCCGCGCAGCCGATGGGGAGGAAGGAGAAGGGATTTGAGAGCCTGAAAATAACATCGGGTCAGTTCTTTAAGGCCCGTGAAGTGCCTGATCACAGCTTCATTAGCGATATTGCCACCAAGGGCCGGAGTGCCGAGCGCCGAGATGGAAAGCGTCACCGACGCGGGAGGATGCCGGGGATGAATTCCCACTGCAGGGAATCGCTGTGGGTTTTAGAGCCTTTAGAGCACGGGCACGAGGTGCTGTCCCAGCACGAGGGGACACGGTGGCTCCTGCTGCCCACGGGAGCTACCCCAACACACTGTCACAAGCTCCTGTTCTTCTTCTCCTGGGTTTTTGCAGGAGCTTTTGCGTGTGCCAGGCTCCGGCCAAGCTTTCCTGGGCTGTGTTCTGCTGGAAACTGCTCAGTGCTTGGCTGAGTCTGCTCGAATCCTGGGAAGGACTCGGCTCCTTCAGCAGTGAGGGTCCCACTGTGAGGGGGTTGAGCATATGCTCAGGTTTTTAAAGGAAAAAAGTCAGGCATCGTTTGTTTGAGTCACACACAAAATACATCTGTCCTGGGAAGACGCTTGGGATGCTTTCTTCTTTTCTTTTTAGCCTGTGTTCCTAAAATTCACTGCACCTTCTGCTTGTTTCGCTGTGTCAGAAATCAGGTTTACTTCGAATCAGAAACACAATTTTTTTCCTCCCAGTGCAGGTATCGAGGTCTTTGGAAAGAGGCAGAGGCCACGGGTCCGATAATCCCTATTAATATCTGCCCTTTAAAGCTCATTTCACGACTCAGCCTTAGAAACCCCACAACCCGTCAGCGCCGTGACGTTGCTTTTCACAGGCAGCCCTAAAGGAAAGATTCCATTAGGTGCTGAACTCCGGGCACGGAGCTGGGCTGGGAATTTGACAGCACTTCACATTTGGCGGCATGTCGGGCGCGGCATCTCCTCCCAAGTGTTATTTTACCGCTCCAAACAACCCTGACACCCATCGGTGCGGTGGGGCCAGTCCTGGGGATGCTCGGGATCGAGGGGTGCTGGGCTAGATCAGAATATGGCTCCAAGAATTCAGGGAGCAGCTTTTGGGGCAGGAGAAGGGGAATTTACCCTGCGTAGAACGAGCGACGGGCAGGGGAAACCCGTGGGGCGAATCACGGCGCGGTGGAGAGCGGAGCCCCTGGTTGCAGAAGTTGAGCCTAGAGAAATGTGAAGACATAAAATAATTAAAAAAAAAAAAAAAAGAAGAAAAGATTTAAAGCCTGCAAAACCATACTGAAAACTTGATTAATTAATTACAACCGGTGGACTAAATTCTGCTCTCAATTAACACGTGCAGCCCCATCGAAATTAATGGGGTTGCACGTGTGCGCGGGCAGAAATCGGTGCGATAGGTTTATTACCAGTAAATGGCAATTAATAACGGTTCTCCTTTTATATTTTCTATTATAGCCTATTAATATTTCCAGTCCTCGGAATCTCGCACCGCTACCCCGACAGCAGTTATGAATTAGGAGCTGGGGGAACCCCCTTATTTTTATTTTGATTTTTTTTTTTCCTCCCTGAAAGAAGTTTCTGTTACCAAAAGTTTGCCTAGTGTTATTTTTATAGCCGAGTGAGAGAGAATTTACAGGGAGCTGAAATCATTGAAGCTAATTAGCTGAATGGCCCTATTATTTATCCAGGGACACGTAGTACAATAATTGCTATTGCAGGTTTGAAGCATCTCAGGGATATTAATTCCAGAGCTTTCATGTCATCTCAGTACAGTAAAACTTCCTAATGGCACCCTGAAGGTGCATAATCTCATTTTAAAACTACTTTTTCTTCTTTTTTTCTGAGGGAACTGGCAGAATCTCCTTCCATAAAAGCTGAAAAAGGGGAAGAACTCATAATATTTTCCTCATAAGAAAGCAGTTATATTTTCTTATTATTTTTTCCACTCTCTGACCTTTCTTGCTTCCCGATGATGGGCCTGCCAGAGCACTTCATCAAAAGTTTCCCTGAACTTTGATCTTCTGCTGGTGGCAGTGGAGAGGTGACGGTCGTTTCGGCAACACCCAGGGGCTGGGGTGTTGGGGGGCTTGTGTCCCTCCTGGGGATCCTCCAAAAAACAGAGAGGGGAAGGACAGAGGCCTGATGTCCTCATGGAGAGGACCTGCCAGGGTCCAGGTTAGTCCTGTGGGGTGGAAGATATTGGGCTTTACCTTCTCCCGTGGGGAAGAACCAGGAGCTCCAGGGGGTCACCCAGCCCAAGGATGCTGTGAGGAGCTCAGGGCAGAGCCTCTGCCCCCTTAGAATCATTCAGGTTGAAAATGACCTTAAAGATCATCAAGTCCAACCATCTACTAAACATCACCATGACCACTGAATCATGTAACCTTCTGTCCATCCCTGAGCATCACTGGCAGCTGGTTGTCAGTGACAGTGCTGAAGGGTGAAGTTTTCAGGGGAGGGGAGCTGGATCAGCCTGCACCACTTTGGGGGCTTGAAGGTGTTTTATGCTCCCAGGGGACCACGACTCGCAGCTCATTCCCTTTGCTGCAGGTCCCTCCTGCCTCTGTTGGCTGGGTCACAGCTGGTACCTCAGCATGGGCACCAACTTCAAGGCAGCTCCAGCCCAGAAATGCTCCCAGCCCAGGTACTCAAGGCCAGTGCAGAAGGGAGAGAGCAGTAAAGTCCCCACAGTGCCACCATCAGTTGTGTGACACGCACAAAGCCACGTGTCCCAAGCTCCTGTCCCAAACCAGCTCCTCCCAGAGTCTAGACCGTTGTGTCTGACAAGTGCTTTCCACCTGGTGGGACTAAAATAAAGCATCTGCCAGAGAGAGAAGTCAAGATGAAGCCCAGGCTTCTCCCTTCTTTAGTTGATAGGTGGCTCGGATTCATCCCCCTTGCTTTGTCCATCAGACAGGAGCCTGGGTGAAGACCCTGAGACCTTGGGGCAGAGCAAAGTGTCCCCAGGGAGACGTTTCCATCTGGCGAGAGGAGGTGGTGTTTTTGCTAATGGAGACATCTCACATGGGTATTAAGAGTTAAATGGGGCGAATCCAGGCTTTAGACAGCTCAGAACTGTCCCTCCACAGCTCCGTGTGAGCAGAGAGGGCAGGTCCTGCCCCAAAGTCCTTCCTGGAGCCTGATCAGGCTCTCACAAAGATGCTTATCCACAAAAAGAATCGGTTGCCGTGCCCGTTTTGGAGAGAGGGACCTTAGAGCATCTTCACGACCCTTGCAAGGAGGGGGCACAGATACCTGGGAGACGTTCAGGTGGCTGTGCCAGTGAGTTGGGGCTGGACACTGGCGTGGAAAGAAATGTTTTTAACCAGTCAGGGTTTGTGATTGAGACGTCGCTGGGCCTTTAATGAGAACCCTGTGAACGGCACCGCTTTCCCTTTAATTTAGCTTGATTTAAATGACACTCGTGGGCCAGATGAACCCAAGTCACTGGAGCTACACCAATTTACACCAGCTGAGGATTTGGCAGTAAAAGGGGGTGTGTGTGTGTGAAGGTGATTCCCTGTACTTTGTTTTAACCCAACAATCTTTACAGCCATCCATTAAGGCACTCCACCAGGCATTTCTCCTTCTGCAGAAGAGGTTTCAGCGGAAGAAATAAAGCTGTGAAGATTCAGTTTTCACTTGGTTTCTCGTAAAGACAGTCAGACTCCAACATAAACAACAATTTACACCCAGCATTTATTCTGGAAATTACAGTATCGTGCAGCTAACGCACACAGATAAATAATGTTTTATGGGATTCTGTGGAGTCCTTTCAGGGTAGTGGATGTTTAGCAGAATTAGAAGACTTAGAAAACAGAGAGCTCCTGCTCTAGCTGTTAATCCTGGGAAACACAAACGCAGGGCAGGCTCCCACAATTAAATAGATAAAAATGAATTTCTCCGTGTTTACACTCTCTTCTTTAAAATACATCTTTATTAAACATTCAGAGGGACAAGTCCTCAAACCATCCCAGGTAGAGAGAGTGGTGCATTGGTCGTGTTTCCAGCTCATGGGGGGAAAAACGGATCAGAGCTCCTCAATCTCCTGAAAAACTTCTTTACTGAGCCCCTGAGCTGTCCTGGCACAGGATGACCCCACAGGCACACTGGGTAAACTTTCCAGGCACTGCTGTGGCAGAAAGGCACCCGGGTTTTTAAAGCTTTGCATAAAATACAGGGGAAAAAGATCTGAATGTGAAAAAAACCCATCACTTTTGCAGCAGACTCGCTGGGAAAGGGAGTTAGTGGAGGAAACTTCAGCAGAAACCCCCCCTGATGTGTGATGGACCAAGGGAGAAGCGTTGAGCTCTCCGGTAGAAGCTGTTTGGAGGAGCTCCCAGAGTAGCTCCTGTGACTCCCCGAGGCCAAGGGGAGCTGAGCCACATCTGATGCCGGATATAAAGGGTCTTAAAATGCCAGTATCCTCTTGTGGTCCTTAAAACTCCTTTTATCCTTGCACAAGTGGCTTACATAGCTGAGGTGGCAGCTCTGCTCTCACCAGGACTCACCAGAAGCTCGATGGCCATGGGGCCATTCAGGCAGGAGCCAAGCTTCAGGGCTGGGCTGGAGCATCCCGGGCTTCAGCTCAGGAGGGTCGTCAGCTCCTTTCCCTCCTCCAAAACTTTCACCCTTTTAACCAGGATACCTCTAAAACACACTGTTCCTAAAATCAAAGGTCGAGGTCCGGGGTAATAAAACAAGTCCACAGCTTCCATTCCCCGGGCAGGATGGAGCAACATTTAGTAAACTGTTTGAACAAGAGTCCACTCGTCCCAATTAACATCAGGCCATCGTTATTATTATTAGTTGGGAGGTTTTAACTGCTTTGCCCAGAATTTGCTCTTTGAAGCGCAGCGTCTCCCATCCCGGGGCAGCTTTGTTGTAGAGCATCCCCTCCTGACTCCAAATATCATGGGAGTCAAAAGCAACGTCGTCCTGTCAGGTTTCTCCTGCCGGTGGGATGGTGGAGGCTGAAGGTATCCGTATGCTGCTGAAGGTATCCGTATGCTGCTCCAGCTCCTTTCCTGTTTAGTTTGGGGCCGGCTGCGGAAATGCCGTGTTTAGGGCAGGGGTTGGTGGCCCCCAGCCCTGAGTCAGCTGCAGTTTGATGTATGAGCCCCGGATGAGCCTCTGCCTGCTCTCTGAGCTGGTTACCCAGGGGGGTCTTGGTGGGGTGGCTGGGAGGGTTTGGGGCTTGCGTCGGGAGAAGGTGGACGTGCAGCAGGCTGGGATGGAAAATTAATGCTTGATGTTTCAAAAGCGGGGAGTCAGGCTCTGGAATCCACACTTGAGGTTTTGTGGCCCTTAGTAAGAGCGGGAAGGTGTCAGCACCAGGAACGCGTGTGCAGCCAAGGGTGGGTGAGATCCAGCAGCTTCCTCCTGCAGAAACACCCCTGGACTTTCTGCTCTGGAGCTGAGTGCTACGAGCCAGAAAGTAGAATCATAGAATTGTCAGGGTTGGAAGGGACCTTAAAGCTCATCCAGTTCCAACCCCCCTGCCATGGGCAGGGACACATCCCACTAGAGCAGGGTGCTCACAGCCCCAGACAGCCTGGGCTTGAACACTTCCAAGGATGGGGCTTCCACCACCTCTCTGGGCAACCTGGGCCAGTGTCTCACCAACCTGTGCCAGTATCTCACCAACCTGGGCCAGTGTCTCACCACCTTCATGGGGAAGAAATTCTTCCTACTGTCCAACCTGAATCGCCCTCTCTCTAGTTTTGATCCATTCCCTCCAGTCCTATCCCTGCCCCACAGCCTAAAAAGTCCCTCCACAGCTTTCTTGTAGGCCCCCTTCGAGTACCTGGTATAATATGCATTTGCCTGCCCAAATCTTCAAACAAGTAGAAAAACTCCACCACAAAGGTGACATTTTTCCCCATTCTGCTCAAGAGAACATTAATTACGGAGCCCAAAGGTGGCTTTGGCAGGATAAAGCTGTGGAGCAGCAGGTCTTCCAACAATAGGCAGCTCTCTCTCTTTCTGTGCCTGATAACACAGCAAGCCCAGGTCTTCTGTGAGGTCCTCATGTGCCCTTGAGATACAAAATGAGACGGTGGGAATGTAGGATGTGCCTGCTCACATCAGGCTCATGACCCACCTTGTCCAGTAGCCATTGCCTACAAGTGACCAGCACCAGCTGCTTCAGAGAGTCACAAGAAAAGCCCGTAATGGTCGGTGATGGAATAACTTGCCTATATTTAGAAATTCCCTTCTGACCCTTACTGCTTTACGACTCAAAGCATAAAGGTTTATAGTCCTTAACTTTTATCTTGCCTAATGAAGCTGCAGATGTTCGTGCTATTCGGGTAAATATCGAACCCGTGCAGGTAAACAAGGGGGTACATTCATCTTTGCCATGATTTACATATGCTAATGGGGGTGAGGGGAGGGGGCTATGCCTGGATCTGTGGGTGGTTTTGATTTTGGCCCCGTCAGAGATGCTGGCTGGTCCTCCTGGTCCTGCTTCCATCCCAAGGACAACTCCTGGGGGGATTTCATAAAGCCAGGGATGGGTTCCTGGCCTTTTTGCTCGCAGATCCCATTTTCGTTTCGCCCTTCCCCTCTCCTTTCCCCTCTGCTGTTGGTTACGATGAACCTCGGGAGGAAGGGAACTGCCCTGGCGCATCCCAGCTGCGAGAGACGGAGCGAGAGGCATTTACAACCTGACAGAAAGATAAAGATGAATCTGAAGCCTCGGTGGCTGTTAGCGAGGGGAGGAGGAAACGTTTATGGCCCCATCTGCCGGCGTTTCAATAGGATGGGACCAGCGTTATGGCAGGAGCCTCCAGTGCCACTTCCTTCCATTTGGGGACAAGGATCTGATTTCAAGCTGTTCCCGGTGATCCCGCTGTTCACCCCACGGCCAGGGCAGGAAGGAAGGAAGGGAGGGGACAGCGATGCCCTGGGGACCTGGTGGGGTCTGTAGGCACAAGTCAAACCCATGGATGTGTGCCCATCACGATGGTGGATCCGGACCAGAAAGTGGGTTCCAGGGATATTTGCGGGGGAGGTGGGGAGCAGTGCAGCCTCCTCCCCAGTGAGCTTCTCCACTGCTCTCTCTTTCCCCATCCCCTGGTTTGATCAGTGATAAATGATCAATGATCCCCTCTCTGATCAACAATAACCCCCACGCAAACCTTGCTCCAAGCTGTTCCTGCTCCTGGGCCGGCTCATACCAGGGAGTCTAAATCAGCCTGGATGAGGATCAGCCCCGTCTCAGCTCCTCTAATAAGAGGGAAAAATTACAGTCGTGTTCCGGTTAGGACAGAGCACCTTACAGCAAAGATTATCAAGCACTTTACAGTGGAGGTTAACTGGTGTTATCCCTGGTTTGCAGCTGGAGAAAATTGATAGTTAGAGAGGGAAAATGGTGTTTTCAGGGTCAGCGGCGAGCCGGGAGCGGCCGTTTGCTGCACTTTGCTGGGAGCCAGCACCAGGCACCGAGCCCCTCTGCAGGGACCGTGCCAAATTGGGGCTGATTTTAAAGGGCACCCCCGAACACTTGGGGTCTGCCAGTATTTTCTGGGCAATCTGGCCAAGAAGAAGTCGTATGAGGTTTCCCGAGCAGGTGGTTCCTCCCCTCTCCTCCACGCTGGCTCCGTTGCTCGGCCCTGGGACTCCACAACGGCTTCCGCAAATATTTGCTCCATAATATGACAAGGTGCCAAAAGAGACCCAGAGCAGCAAGAAAATCTCCAGGAAGAACAATTATAACGCACCTGCAATTTTTTTCCACCCCCCCTGTTCCCTCTGGTAACCATGGCAATAATCTTTCGGTGTCTTGGGGTTACGAGGCGGCTTTCAAAAGCCTTGGAAATTGCAAGCGGCCGAATGCTGTCGGGTGCTGAGGAGGTCCAGGGTGGGGAGGGCAGATGAGCATCTTGCAGGAGCAGAGCCCTGGGTGGTTTTTAAACCACCTAAGCTCCCAACCTCGCGGCCTCGGCGAACTCTTCGGCAGCCCTCCCTTGAAGTGGTTAACCGGGCTGCAAAGCCTTCTATCAGCCGTAATAGCTTCAAGGTGGGGAATAAAAAATGGAGAGTGTTTAAATTGTTAATGGGTTTCATGTTCTTGTCACTGTTGAGGGTTTGTTCCCTTTTATAAACTCATAGTTTTTGGTTGACATTGCTTTTATGTGAGCCATCAGCCGGTTGGTGATGGTGTTCCCGTGTTAGACCATTACTGCCGGATTGTATTTGCAGTAAAGAAAGAGAATGGAGGCTGTAAATCTACAGGCGGAGATTTAGGGCTCTGTTTCCCTGCAGTTTAGGTCCATGTGCTCGGGAAGTCCATTCTCCTCCGGCAGAATTCCACCCTTCCGAGCGCTGCTGCCCCGGTGCTGGTGGACGGTGCCCGTGGCCCCGCTCCAGCCCCTTCGGCTGTGCCCGGAGGGTGGTCGGCACTGGGCAAGGTGGGTGCTGGGTTTTGTCCTGCTCTAACTTTTATAAGAGGTGGGAGAAGTGGAGAGGACTCATTGCTCCAGGTGGAGCAGATCCTGCTCTGGCTCAGGATGGGGTCTGGTGCGTGGTAACCCCTTGGGCACTGCACAGGGGCTGCACCGGAGCTTTGGGCTCCTTGGCACCCTTGGCAAAGGGGCAGAGGCAGCTAAGGATCATAGAATCACAGAATCATCGTGGTTGGAAGAGACCTTCAAGATCGTGGAGTCCAACCATGAACCCAGCAGTGCCAGGGCACCTCTAAACCATGTCCCTCAGCACCTCGGGGCGGTCCAGGCACAAGCGCAGTCCCCTGGGATGTCCCCCCTGTGTCACGGGAGCATCACCAATACCAGCTGGGCACCACGGTGAACCACATCCCCATGGCCTTTGAGTCTTTTTCCCCACCAAGTCCACAGCGATGGACATTTTGCCCTAGGACATGTCCCGAAGGTAAATTGTGCTTTTGCTGAGACATCCCAGGAAACCTGGAACAGGAACCCAAGTGCTTCTGACTTCTGGTCCCAGCTCTGCCCACTGAATTATCATGATCTGTGTGAAGCACCAAGTGAAGGTGGCGAAGGGGTGGTGGGTTGTTAGAA
The DNA here is from genome assembly GCA_025345505.1 of Todiramphus chloris collaris. Classification (NCBI taxonomy): domain Eukaryota; kingdom Metazoa; phylum Chordata; class Aves; order Coraciiformes; family Alcedinidae; genus Todiramphus; species Todiramphus chloris. Next base: position 3,327,295 of record JANVCC010000065.1, on the reverse strand, counting down.
GAACTAATTGCCTGCGTGAGGCCGAATTCCCATGGCCACTGGCACATCAGCTCAGGATTTACCTCAGCAGGAACAGTCTAAGCCAGCTGAGAGCTGGGCACTGAGCAGGGGTGCAGGATGCGGTGGGGTGAGCGCGTGTGGTGCTTTTGCTCCATTTTCCTGGCAGCTGGGCACAGAGTGGTCCCTCAAACCCCCTCCAGCACATCTGGCCTTGGCCCCCTCCCACACCAGCACACAGGATTTAACTGCACGCAGCCGCTGAGCCCCTGTTCACCCATTAAGGGCATCAGATGATCTCTCCTTCATGAGCTGCCGGTTCACATTGAGCCTAAATTCTGGAGCTTAAAAGAGCTGATTTTCATCATTAGCCAGGCCCTCTCCTCTCCCCATCCCTCTCCCCCTCTTGCACCCAGCGGTGAGCAAGAGCCGCGCCGAAGGGCACGTTCCCGGGGGACTCATCGCTGCCTGTGCTGCAAGAGGCTGCTGAGTTCATCCCGGGGTCAGGCACGGATCATGTGCAGGGAGCCTGGGGTGCTCTTCAGCCTCTCGGGACGGGGAGGGTGTGTTTTGGGGGGACCGGGGTTGGCAGCATCAATTGGTCTTCCTTTTGGAGAGGGGTGGGAAGGTGAAAATGCAGCCTGGATCGGGGTTGTTCCTTCCCTGTGCCAGGAGCCTAATGCAAAACTGTCAGCTGGAAGCATTGCAAAAGCCCGAGCCACCCTTCCCTGCTCTTCCTCCCTTCCTCTTCATCCTCTTCTTCCTCCCCTAAAGTGAGAAATCAGTTTTTTGGCTTTCAGAGCAGGTGCTACCTGGGAGGTGGATTCAGGCAGATGGAGTCATGTGTGCACCCTGGTACTTGCCTCACCCCCCCACTGCCCTCCAGGTCGAGATGCTGCTGCCCATAATTCTGCAGTGTCATAGCTGTGAGGCCTGGCTTTGCTGTGGGTCCTTTTCCCCTCTGTTTTAAAGCTTTTCTCCCCTCTACAAGGAAAATGAAACTTTGTGTTGTGTATTCACGGGACCCCAGGAGCACGGGGCTTTAAAGGAAGCACCTGCAGCACTCACAACGAGATGGCACAAGTCTGTGCAGCAGGGGTCTGTCAACTCCCCCTCCAGCACCACTCTGTCCTGACTGCCACCAGGGCTGGTCAGATGGGGAGACTGCAGAGGTTTTACCCTCTGAGGCTGGGACCTTGGGGTGCTGGAGCCCTCGGGGGTGCTGGAGCCTTCGCAAACCCACCAAGCTCACACAGCCTGGACTATTTGACCCCAGCACAATTACTGACCACCTCCATGAGTCCAGCTCTGCCCCAAAGAGCCCCCCTTTGATACACATCACATCTACTTCGGGCCACGCTGCATCCAGGAGTGGTTCCTCCCTGCCTGAGTTACTGGTTTCTCCACCTCATACCAGTGCAGGACAAGGTGTTTTGCCCTCGATGGGTGCAGGGGGTGGACACCCTGGATTGGGGCTGTTCCAGGGTGATAATTCCCTGCACTCGCTGCCCTACGTGTGTCTAGCTGCGTGCGTGCGCATAGATCTACACACGTGCATATAAATAGAGAGCATCCTAAGCCAAGGTTGAGCGCATTACTCAAACCTCAGCTCTTCCCTGAAGCTCGTTGTCAACGGAGACAATGCCATTCCCTGGGGCTGTAAAACCTTATTATCATATATTCCAGGGCATAAACTTTCAGCCCTCAGCCCCGCACGCAGCTCCCCAGCCCGGGTTTGTCTCCCGTTTTCCTCGGGTTTTATTCGCGCCGCCGCGGTTCTCGGTTTTGCCAGGAGGTTCCATCCACGCGCTGAAACTCTTCGTATTCTCCTAATAAGACGGGCGGTCGCAGGAGACAGTTGCTGGACTTGGAATGTTTTTATCTGGAGCCCGTTCAAGGTTTTTTTTGTCAGTACCTGACGGGCATCACCCGCTCCGTGCTCTCTGCTCCCGGGGCCGCGGATGCCGCCGGGAGCTCGGCAGAGCTGCTGCGGGTACCGGTGGGGTTCACTGCCCTGTGCCCCCGCCGAATGCCAGGATCCAGGAACGCTGCCCCGCTCCCTGACCTCCACCTGGGAGGGATGGATGTGGGTTTATTCAGAGATGCTGTTCCCAGCTTCCCATCGCTTCCCGGCTGGCTCGCGGCTGCTGTCGTTGCCGATCACCCGATTTCGTCGACACCTCAGAGTTCTCTGAGGGTTTAATTTTTGGGGGGGATGTTACTTGACTCTCTCCCCAGCTCTGTAGCGATACCTTCAGCCGTACAGAACTGTCCCTGTGTGGCCTGCCAGCCTCTTGCCTCTCTCTAGAAGGCTAATGCAGCATTATAATATAGTAACAGCAAAAAGGCACCTCCTTTTACTCCCCCCACCCTGTTTCATGCTTTTTTTTCCCCTCTTTCTTTTCTTAATTCACTGTCTACTGAGTTTCTGATTGACTCAAAGACCAATTAAAGTAAAATTTAATGGGAGAATAGATTAACTCCCCGAGGTTCCCCTGCCATCCATCACATTTTTATAGCAGGAGCTGTGAAGAAGCTCATAACTTCATGCTGTGAATGTGATAATAAAGAGGGCACAGAGAGGATTCCGATTTACTGCCAGGCTGATGTGCACCAGGATGGGATTTACTGCCCCGGTCCCACCCTCCTTTTATTCAGAGGGAGGTCACTGGATCTGCACCCAGCACCGGCTCAGGGAGGCTGGAAGATGGGATGGGGGGTTGGATCCTGCACCTCTGTGGCTGAGGGACCCTCATCCGCTGTCACTCAGGCTCAGTCCTGGTTGCTGAGCGTGACAGTGGGGTTGGAAATGAGGGCGGGGGGCTGTCGGGGGTCACCACAGGGAAACCTGCAAGTGAGCCCGTCCCTTGGCACCGGGGCAGGGAGATGGTGACAGCCAGAAGTGACATGCACAAGGCCAAGGAGGGCACCAGGAGCCCTCCCAGCATGGGAACCTGGTGGGACTCTGCTCCTCAGCTGCAGCATCAGGGACTCGCGAGGGGATGTGTTTCCCTCGGCCGAGGGTCAGGAGGAACGGGAGGGTTACGAGGAAGAGCGTTCACTCTGGGATGGATTAGAAAGGGAGGAGGAGGAGGGAGAGACAGGAAAAGATGCATCTCCCCTGGTGGGTTTCGCTGAAAAGGTTTGTGTGCTCAACAGCCATGAGCTGAAGGAGCGGGAGAATTTATCTGGAAATAATAGAAACTATTTGTTGGATTTTCTGGGCTGAAGATCTGGAGTTAATCATTATTCCACAAAACCCTGAATGATGTTTCTTTGCAGCTTTCCTACATAGATAGTGTTCCGGTGGGAGTGCTCCTAACGGTATTTTGTCAGGCACTATCAGCAGTATTGAGCCAACCTGAGCACCCGATTATTAATCCTTTTCTCCCGGTGACATGACGGCAATCGATGGCTGAACAAGCTATTGAAACTGCAGCAATCAACTGGACTCCAGTTAATCCAATGGGATCCCGACTCGGGGCCTGGCTGAGCGAGGGTATTTTAGGAAAGCCGGAGCTTGGGCTGAGCTACTCCTGCTTGAGCCTTCTTAGAGGTAACTGGTGTATATCGGAGCAGAACCACGTCCTGGCTTGGTGGCAGGAGGCATTAAGGTGTTGCAGCATCACGTACTTCACCTGCGTTAAGATTATTAATTAATTACAGGCATTAGCTCATCTTGCTGCCCCAGATGAGAGCAGATTGTCATCTTCCAATGAGGAAAAATATGGGATGGGGTTTTTTTTTTGTGTGATTTTTACACGGGGACCCCACTACACTCATGCCCATGACAGGGGCTGCTTTGGGGGGAGGTTTATCCACAGGCAGATGCTTTTCCCCATCCCGTGTGTCCAGGCTCTGCGGGGACACATGTGACTGGGGGGGGGGGGGGGGGGGGCCAGTGCCATCTGCTGGTAAATCCACTCAGTTTGCACACGGGGATTTGCAAGTGGAGCTGGGATTTTTCCCTGGGCTAGTGGATGGATTTGCTCCCATCCTGGATTCATCCCATCCCCAATGGACCCGCCCCAGCATCCCAGGTTTGCTGGCACTCGTGGGCAGCACACAAGAGTCAGAAGCTCCTCAGGAAAATAAAAATAGAGGAAGAAATGAAGCAAAAGCTTTTGCCACCCTTTCCCTCGCTGCCTGGGAGGGGATCACATCCTGGACGGGAGATGTCCTGAAGCTGTTGGGCCCCCACATTCAGGTCACCTCCACAACCCTGCCAAGAGCACGGCAACGAGTTTGTAGCAGGAATTTGGGGACTTGAGCGGGTGACTGTCGCTGCTTGGCCTTGTGAAGGATCAGTGTGATGTTAAAAATTGGCTCCCCGCGTGCCCACGCCCCCATCCTGTGATGCAGGGCTGGGAGGGCGGCTGGATCTCACCCCACGCTGCTGGTAGATACTGGGTGCGCGGAGAGATGGGGGATGCCTCAGAGACCCCCAGCCTTTGCCTCCAGACCCATCCTGCCACCTCTGACAGGGCTTTATGGATGTGCCTGAGGTTCTCGGCCACGCTGGAGCTGGCCCTGACCTTCAGCTCCCCACCCGTGCCCACCCTCACACGGGGCTGAGCCCACCCAGCCTGAGCCGCGGGGATCCCGTCCCCAGCACCCTCTCCTGCCAAGCGGGATGGCTCGTGTCTGGGGAGGGCGAGGGTGGCTGCCGTGGGCTGTCAGCCCCGGCGAATGCTTACTAATAAGGTTGGCCATTAAGGTGGGTCAGTGATGGATGGGCTGTGTTCCCGTGCCCCAGCCTGGCGTGTGCTGAGACACTCCCTGACCAGCAGCTGTTGTACTGGCTGCCTTGTTAAGGGTCTCTCTCGGTGACATCAGCTATACATCAACCTGGCTGATGCCTTTGATTATTTGGACAGCTCTTGGCATGATGAATCGTTGGGATTGATCTGTCTTTTCTTCGCGTTCGCTCCTTGCCCCGTCTCTTCCAACTCTCCCCGCTCTTCAACCGCAAATCCTTTAAAGGTTAACACCTTCCAGGGTGTCCCGCTTAAACGACTCCGGCCTCTCAGTCCTGGCGCTGAGGAATCTACGTGCTGGGATATAATTTCTCAGAAAGAGAGGCCGAGGTGGGCTGGGAGGGAAGGGCAGGCAGCTCTGGGCTGACCCTTGGGAGAGGGGACATCCCGGGGGACGGCTCCGCCACGGCATTGCCACCTTGGGGATCCACGTCGCACCGCTGCTTCAAAAAGGGGGGCAAGAAACGAGCGTCGTCTCAACTAAACCCGGTGCTTATTGCAGCCCAGGGAGGCTAAAGCACCAAATGTTTTCTGGGAATCTTTCCCCTCCTCCCTGCTTAGCAGGAATTGTCCCTCGCAGCTTGTTCATGGCCGGTGGAGATGCTGCGATGGAGGCCCTGGCGATGCGTGCGTCTGCATCTCTGCATCTCCCCGTGACATCCTCTCACGGCTCGTGGGCTGGGTCCCAGTGAGGAGCTGAGCCACCAGCATCCCCCAGCAGCTTGTGGAGCCTCCCTCCCAGGATTTCCTTCCGAATGCAGTTCACAAAGATGCTGCCCCCGGGACCCTGTCAGTGGTGTAAACAGAGCTGGGCAGAATCTCTTAAACATCTCCCTGATGGGTGAGTCCCACAGCACGTTTTGGACCATCCTCTAAAAGCGGCCCAGAGAAGGACCATGAGGATGCTCAGAGGGCTGGAGCACCTCTCCTGTGGGGACAGACTGAGAGAGTTGGGGTTGTTCAGGCTGAGGAGAGGAGAGGAGAGGAGAGGAGAGGAGAGGAGAGGAGAGGAGAGGAGAGGAGAGAAGAGGAAGAGAGGGAGACCTTATTGTGGTCTTCCAGTATCTGAAAGGGGCTACAAGAAAGCTGCAGAGGGACTTGTTAGGCTGTGGGGCAGGGGTAGGACTGGAGGGAATGGGTTAAAACGAGAGATAGGTCAATTCAGGTTGGACAGTAGGAAGAATTTCTTCCCCAGGAGGGTGGTGAGACACTGGCCCAGGTTGGTGAGACACCGGCACAGGTTGGTGAGACACTGGCACAGGTTGTCCAGAGAGGTGGTGGAAGCCCCATCCTTGGAAGTGTTGAAGCCCAGGCTGGCTGGGGCTGTGAGCATCCTGCTCTAGTGGGAGGTGTCCCTGCCCATGGCAGGGGGGTTGGAACTGAGTGAGCTTTAAGATCTCTTCCAACCCTGACAGTTCTATGATTCTATGATTCTAACTGCACATACTGGAGGAGTCAGAGATGCTGATGGGCATTTTCAACTCTGTTCTACCAGCTTTCGGCCTTGTTTTTTGTTTAACCCTGTTACACATCCATGGGCTTTGTTCCAGCTACGTTCTCCAAGGGCCATCCAGTAGCAGACACCTTTCCATGCCCGTTCTGCTTGTTTGCCAAGGTTTTCTCTGGAGCAGGTGCTCTGGCGAGCTCTCTTGCCCTGCTTGAGCTGCTAAAGCCTGACCAAAATGCTGCAGGTGCTGCCTGAACACATCACAGCAACCAAGGCTGGAGGAGTCTACGTCCCTCCATCACGGACAGTGTTGCTCCTGGGGTCCCCTCCCTGCTGTTTTCTCAGTCCTATGGCCAACCTTGCACGTTTTATAAGCTGCAAGACCCCTTAGCTGCCAGCATGGTTGGCCACAGGCTCTGTGCAGGTGGTGCTGGGTACCAGCATCCTCTGCAGGATGTGCTGTGGGTCTCTGAGGTGTTGTGGAGCAGAGCTCAGAGGCCTCCTCACCAGTTCATCTCCCTTTTTCATGGCTCCAGGGCTGCTCTTTGGGGCCCTGGGGATGTACAGGGGAGGCTGGCTGTTTACCTGCTCGATGCTGGGAAGCAGCTCCCCGGGTGTGCTGTGGCCTGAGCAGCAGCCAGCACGGGCTGTCTCTTTGCATCGCTTTGAACTCTTATCTGTGGCGTCTCCGGATTTTCGCTGGAGCAGACGGTTGAGCCCCATGCGAGTCCTGATAACCTTTCTCTTGTTCATTAAGGGCCCACTTAGTGCTCTGTGGGACTGAAGCGAGACAGTCTGGAGGAGGGAAGCAGAGCAGGGCTTTTAGCCTGGGTAATGCAAAACTTCATCAATAATCCTCCCCACACAAAACCCAGAACTTAAATACAACCCTAGCGCTCCCCAAACTGCCCCCAAAGAAAGAAAAACCTGCAAAGTTAAGAAAGAGAATCTTCCTGTGAGACGTTGTGCTTGGGGAGGGTGAGTTTGGGGCAGATTAACTCTTTGGACCAAGGACTGTGTGCTGGGGGTGATGGATGAGATGGTCTTTCCTCATTCCTGGCTGATGTTCTGGGTGTGCTGGTGGCAATGGCATGCTCACAGTTCTTGGTGTGCTGGTGGCAATGGCACACTCCCAGTTCTTGGTGTGCTGGTGTCAATGACACGCTCCCAGTTCTTGGTGTGCTCTCAAGAGCCAGTGGACAGCCGGCTGAGATGGGAACTGGGTCAGGGTGTGGGGCTTGCACCAGGGCGTTGGTGAAGCAAGACCCAGATTATTTCGTTCAGTGTTTCCATGGTGGGACACGGATCTCCCTTGCCTGGCTGGAGCACGTGTGCTTGGATCTGGGGCTCTGCATTCTTGGCATCTTTGGAGGCAGTTGATATCTTGGGGGGAGCCAGGACCTATGTATCCCCCTCTCAAGTGACTTGTTCTGATTTTCAGCCCAAAGGGAGTTGAGCCAGAGGCGGAGGGGAGGGAAACACCCCTTAAAAATTGTCGAGGTAATGGAAACAACCTTAAACTATCATATTTCAACCGTAACGCCATAATAAAAGTAACAGGATAATGATTTTTTTCAGTCCAGATATTAGAGGCCCAGATATTGATTGGTTGTTTCCCTTGTCGTTCTCGCCTCTGATGGAACTGCATTTTTTGACAGAGAGTGCAATAAAATGTACAGTTTCCAATTTGAGAGCCCTATAAATGTCATCTCTACATGCAGGGTTACAAATTCTTCATGATGTTCCTCTCCTTCCCCTCCACACTGAGAGGGTCCTCGGGGAACAGAGCAACGCACACCGGCTCCCTTCCTGGAGGAGAAAGTTTGGTTACGGGCCACGAAGATGAAAAGATGCTTGATTCCCAAGGGAGAGCTCTCTTGGGGTTGGCAGGACCGAGGGTAGAGAGTTAATATATCTTGTAGTTCTCAGATGTACAGGTTCTGGGGCAAACAATCGAGCTTGCCACCCTGGTTGGTCGGAGTTGAGGTGTCAGGAGCTCCCAGGTTGATTCCGCTGGGCAGGGTTTTGTTTGTGATGGGTTTTTCTCCCGGACGAGAGCTTGGTGCCTTTTGGGCAAAGGTCTGAAGAAAAGCTGCAGGTTTACAGGGGCGTCGAGGGAGAAATGCTGGGTGGTGGCATCTGAAAGTCACACAGATAGCAGAAGTTATGCGAGTCCTTTCTGCTCCGTGCTCCTATTTTGGTGGGTGCTGTTTGTTTATCTTCCACGGTTTACAAAGCCAGGATTTTCAAAGGAGGCTAAAAAAAAAATGAGCGCTCACAGTGTAAGAGATAAGATAAGCCCTCAGCATCCTCCCTCGGGTAGGTTTCAGGAGGATTCAGCCTGAGTCCTCTCACGTTTTCGGGTCAGCAGAAACGCTGGTGCCAAAAGCTCCACGTGCTCTGGAGATGGGGAGAAGAGGGGCAGGGTGGGGTAAGGGGCAATTGGTGGCAGGTCCTGCTAGGGAAGGACTGAGCAGGACTGCTGCATTTCCTCCCTGTCAAGGCTGCTATTTGCCTTTTTTTTTTTTTTTAATTTGAGTTTTAAATCCCTGAACAAATTTAGGGCTGGAAAAGGGGGTCGGTTGCAGGTGCCTCGAGTGAAGTAGCCGAAAGCGGGGGAAGGCAGAGCGGGCTGATGAATGCGCTGCTCCTCCGCTGCAGAAATAACAATAATCAGTTTTATATAAATCTCTTTCCCACAAAGAAGCTTGAAACCATCAGCTCCATCCCCAAGGTGCAGGGGGGTACCCCGGTTTGGGTAATGAGGGCAGTCACCTTCCATGAGATACGCTCGTGCCGTGACCTTCCGTTAGGTTTAATGCAACCTTTTTATTTATTTCCAATAACTCTCCAATCAGTCAGCACTCTGCCAGGTTTCCTCTAACCTCAGATCACAGTCTCATAACCGGTTTTGGGGCTTTTATTGGTCTCTGAGGTAGCCAGAGCCATTAAGCTCAGTGTTTTGATTTGATGAGAGACGTTTCAAGGGTCTCAGTGTCTCCCTCACCTTTGCCTAAACATTTCAGCCCTATCTCTATGCCGGGAATTGGGATTGCAGAGCCCAGCCCTGCTGTTCCTCAGCTCCCTCTCTGCCAGGCAGGAATTTTAAGGCTTAGCATTAAAGGGATGCAGAGCCAGCACTGAAATTTGCCTTTTTCTCCCCATTTTCATAGAGTGGGTTACACGTGGCTCATGCCAAACCTCTAGTCGGGATGCTGGAGGTTGGGTTAATGTCACGAGCCCCAGAGCTAGCCTGGATTTGTAGCCGAGGACACATCTGATTAACCACATTTGGTGCTTTTTATAATAAACTCCTGATCTATAACATCCTGGATTTATCACTTAGTGGGTATCTGAGCAGTAATAAGCATCAGCTTCTTTTTTGGACCTGGCATTCTTTATACAGCCCTGTCACTTTCTTATATTTCCAGAGGTGGGATAGAGCCAACGCGATCAATACTTTATTTTATCTCCTTTTACCAATAATTTTTTTAATCATAGTGTGTTTCTCTCATTCCCCCACCTTTGGATAAATAATTACAGTGAAGCAGTGCTGCGTTCAGCACTTTTCTTTGAGAAAAGTCCACAGTGGAAAAGTGATGAAGTCAGGAGAGGGGAAGGGTAGGAGCGTGCTGGGCTCCCCGCTCGCCTCGGCATCCCCAGCATGAGCAGGAATGGGGGTGTGAAGGTGCAGCTACCCCAAAAACTACTGCAAAGTGCCATTACCGACCTGCCAGGGCTACTGGATTCCCCAGAGCCCCGGTGGGACAGGGCTGGGGACAAGCTGCCACCCCTGCCAGTGCCCTGATAGCCCACCTGCAGCCCCCAGGATGGGCTGAGGGTGGGTTGAAGGGACTTGGGACCAGGGGATGCTTGGAGAGGTTGTTCTTGGCCAGTCTAACCTGTATGACAATAACTTGGGAGCTGGAAGAGACCCGTTTTACCCCCAGGTCTTGTTTTAGTTCCTCTTTGACTGTGCCCAAATATATTTTCTCACCAGTCCCCTCCTCTCCAGGCTTTTTTAGGACAAAATGCTCCCAGTCTGGGACCAAGGATCCTGAAAACCATTTGTCTGGGTGATAGAGCAGCCCCCCCATCTTCCAGCCTGCCCTGTGCTCTTGAGCATCGCCCACAGCCGAGGGGACACCCCCAGGACTGGGGTCCCCAGGGGCAGGGTTTTGGGGTGCCTGCTTGCGGGGGGAGGATCAGCACAGGAGGGGGCAAACTGGGCAGAGCTGGGGGGGGGGGGGTCCCACCTTGTCCCCAGCAGAACCCAGCCCTGCTGATGTTGCTTGTCGGGCTGGACCGCGATGATCTCGGCTCCAATCCTGGGCTTCTGCTGCTTCCTTGTGGCGAAGCTCCGGAAAGACAGGAGCATTTCCCACCTCCCTCCGCCGCCCTCAGCCCCTTCCTTCCCCAGCCCTGCCCCCAGGAGACAACCTCCCCTCCTCCAGCATCCCCAGGGTACCAGGTCCGGGGGCAGATGGGCTGCATCCCCTCACCCCCTGCCTCCAGGTTGGGCTCCCCCCGCCCTACAGCCGCAGGGGAGAAGCGCTTCGCCCCTGTCCATCCCCACAGTGACCTTTGCCAGGTCCTTTATAAGTCAAAGTGGGATTTGTGTCTGGGAGCCCTTCCCAGAGACAGTAAATATGCCAGAGAAGCTGATGGAAGCACTTGATTTTAGTCGTATGTGTTTTTAAATAGCTGAAATGTAACCCTGATGTCAAGATGGGAATTCACGGGATATTTATGGTGGAAAGCTTCTTTTTTTTTTTTTCCCCCTCCCTTCCTTTTCTCCCCAATTGTAGCATCATTGCTGCTCAGGATTCAACAAGGGCTTCCCCCTCTGTCTAACCCCCCCCAGACTGGGGGTACTGCCCTGCACAGCCCTACCCCTGCCCGTGTCTTCTTGCCCTGCAGAGAGCCTTGTCACAGTGCCCAGTGGGGACAAGGCAGGACAAGGTGCCCAGTGGTAGCTGGGCAGGACCCCACTGGGGTCCAGGCTCCTGCCTGGAGCCGAGCAGAGAGGAAGGATTTCTTTACACATCTCCACACTGCTAATCCTGTTTATACTTCTCTGGATGATGCTTCATCCCCCCTGGTGTGAGCCCCTTGATTCATACGCGCCTCGTGAACCGCCCTAACCCTCAGATCCGCTCCTCCGCTCGCGTCTGCGGGAGGAAGAGGATGGGACCTGCGAGGGCTGCAGCTGGATGGGGCTGCCCTGGGGCTCAGCATCTCCTGGGTGGCTTCTCGTGCTAGGAAGAAGGTGCTGGTGGCTCTGGGCTGGGTCTTTCAGGTGTCCCCGTATCGGTCATGGGCTTGTTTTCATGGGGCGAGGAGGGAGCCCAACAGAGCCGGGAGGGATGGGGAGCGGGTGACCCCCTGCCGCCCTCCTCCTCTCGCCCGCTCCGGGGCTGCAGGGTGAAAGCTGAAAGTTGAAGAGTACAAAACCATCAAGCCCTGGCTCTCAGCTCGTGAAGGGAAATGAAAATATTTGGATAAGGCCCGATACGGAGCTGCTGCTATTTACAAACCTTGATCCTGTGGCCCGCACATCAAAAGGCCTCCTTTTATAAAGCGCTTCTCTGCTCTCCCGGCTTCGTTTTCAAGGCTGTCAAGGGCATTATTTGATGTTCCTCTTTTGTTTGTTTACATTAATTAAGATGGGCAAATCCATCACTCTGACTTTCTCCCTCCGCGGCGGCCGGGCGAGAGCGGCCGGGGCACACGCCTGCTGCAGGTGTTCAGCGGGGTTTCCTTCGGGCGGATGATAAAACACACATTTGTTCTCCAGGTCGTGTGGACAGACTGACACTTTCCCGATAAAAGTCCACCCGACACCCACCCCCACCCCACGGTGACAAATGATTTTCTTATCTGGAACAAGGAAAAGCAGTGGCCAAGTTTCATCTCCGCTTCCCGCCCGGATGCTCAGGGCAGCGGGGTGACGCTGCCGCGCTCGGCTCTGCCCAGCGTGCTGGGGTGGCTGGAGATTTAAGGCTGCACTGGCTCAGTGCAGAACCCCCGTTCTGCACCCAGCTCCGGGCCCTGGTGCTGGTGTAAAATGCAAGAAACATGAAATTTCCTCCCTGTTTTGCCCCGTTGCAGAGAAGTGCCCCAGTGCCCTAGGGTATCAGCGCCAGTGTGGCCAGCAGGACTGGGGAGGGGATTGTCCCCCTGGACTGGGCACTGGGGAGGCCACCCCTGGAATCCTGGGGTCAGTTTTGGGTCCCTCAGTCCCAGAAGGACATTGAGGGGCTGGAGCGTGGCCAGGGAAGGGCAACGGAGCTGGGGAAGGGGCTGGAGCACAAGGGTGGTGAGGAGCAGCTGAGGGACCTGGGCTTGTTGAGCCTGGAGAGAAGGAGGCTGAGGGGAGACCTTCTGGCTCTGCCAGCTCCTGACAGGAGGCTGGAGCCAGGGGGGTTGGGCTCTGCTCCCAAGGAACAAGTGCCAGGACAAGAGGAACTGGGACTAGGGACAGGGCTGGCTGGAGGGGCTGGGGGATGGAGCAGGGCTCACCTGAGCACCACCCACCACTGCTGAGCTGGGCCAGTGGGAGCAAAGCAGCACAGAACTGTCAGGCTCACACACAGAATCACACAGAACCATTCTGGTTGGAAAAGACCCTTGGGATCATCGTGTCCAACCATTAGCCCTACTCTACAAGTTCACCCCTAGACCACCACCCCCAACACCACATCTGAGCGATGCTGAAACACATCCAGGGATGGCAACTCAACCCCCTCCCTGGGCAGCCCATTCCAATCTCTCACCCACCTCCCTGGGCAGCCCATTCCAACCTCTCACCCCCCTCCCTGGGCAGCCTATTCCAATATCTCACCACTTGTTCCGTGAAGAATTTTTTCCTACTCTCTGACAGACGAGAGGCAGTGCAGCCAATGACTCTCCCATGGGACAGCCACCTCTTCCCAGTCATTTCCCTCGTGCCCAGCAGAAAGTTGTCTCAACTGGGGTGCCAGCTGTGCAGGGCTGCAGCATCCCCCAGTCCCCAGCATGGTGATTCCCAGTTTGCACAGCAGCAAACCCCTTGCCCTTCCCGCACACGTTGCTTTGCTGCTGCCAATCAACGCTCCCTAAAAATTTGTCCCCCCCTTTCTCATTTTCAACTGTCTCCTTTTAATGCGCGTCCTTAATATTTTTATTAAATACTCCAGTTTCCTAGAAATGGGGTCTCAGGGATGGATCACGTTGATACTTGAATTTTAGGCAGAGGTCTCGAGAGCCTGGAGCCTTTCCGAGAGGAAGCAGCTTGCTCTTTTTTGCTGGGTTTTTTTTGTTGTTTTTTTTTTTTTTATCTCTTTTTTGAAGGAGGTAACTGGCACTTCATTTATCTGTGGGTTTGTTATGACTCTGGGCTAACAGATACCACACTTAGCAAACTCTCACTCTTCCCTAATGGAAGATACTTTAATCTAATTGCCCCGTATCACCCAACACCGGAGCCTCGAGCATCCTCCTCCCACGGCAGCGCGCTCTTCCTCTGCTGGAGCGAGCCAGAGTGAGCCGCAGCTCGCGGGGATGTTTCCCCGTTTCCCAGTTCCCGCATGGCTCCGTGCCCAGCCAAGCTGGGACGGCAGGAGGTGGGAGCCTGGGAGGACTCACAGACACCAGATTTACTTGTGTCAGCCTCGCCTCCGGGTGCCAGACCCCGGAAAGAGCTGGGGAGAGGGAAATGCTGGGGAGAGGGGAGGTTAAACTGCAGCGGTTGGGAGGGTGGAAGTTGCTGGAATAACGGCGCTGGGCTGGGAAAAATGAGGTGTGAAATCCTGAGTTACGCTGCAGAGAGCCCCGGCGCTTCGCTGGTCAGACACTTGCAGCTCGAGGAGGGCGAAGGAAGGTGATGGTCCAACTTTGCACCCCGTCGAGGGGTTTGGGGACCCCCAGCTCAGCCGATGGCTGCACCAGGGGCTGGCTCCAGTGAGAACGATGCCAGGGGGGCCGTGGCTATGGGATGGACCCCCAGGTAGCCAGCCCTGCCCAGCTCTGGGAGCTGAGCCACCCTACACTTCGCCCAGGGCCATCGAGGAGCAAGTTAATGGGTGTATTTTAAAAATCCAAAGGTATTTTATTTTAAAACCCAAAAGTATGCTCTTTTAAAATGAAGCTTTAAAAGAATCATGACTCAAAAGATACAAAACCCTGAAACTTGTTGCTTGCTGAAGTCGCTGGAGACTCCCATTAGCCCCAGGGTTTCTGCAAGGTCCTAAAGCAGACTGAACAATACAGAGGCTGAGGGAGAATATTTTCTTTGACTTTGATACACTGCAGCAGCTTAGTTGATATTCTCCTGCAGGGCCAAACTCTGGAAGGCTGAGAAAGGCAACCTCTGCTTCTGTTGCATATTCAGATGAGGAGACGAGGTTTGGGAGGCTGAGCTCTGCCAACTGGAAGGATGCAATAACCAGGGGTGTTAAACCCCATCCCATCACTGCTGATGAGGCTTCCTTTGTTAGATAAATCAGCTTTAAATTTAATAGGATTTAAAAGTCTTCCCCCCACCCCCCTCATATATCCATCAAGTTAAAAGTAAATTTATTCTGCCGATAAAATTCAGAACGTTGCTTTGGTGTGTTTTGATTTGGAATTCCGGCTCAGGCCACGTAGCGTTGAACATTAGCTGTGAATAAAAGTTCATAATCACTTCCTAAAAATGGCATCTTGCAACGTAATACAAAATTGAAGTACCCAAACAAATGTTTGTTAAGCTGCCTAATGACCGAAATATTTTTCGCATTGAAATAGAGCGCTCTGCTGGGTCGCTGAGAGAAATGCTAAATTTGCCATAAAAAGGAACTTTATCAACATGTTCTAACGGTTACCAGCGTTCCTTAAGGAAGCGAATAAAAAAATCCCAGTGCGAAACCACATGAAAATGGATGATTTCAATCAAGATGTCTCGCTCGATGATTTAAATCGTCGCAAAAAATCGACGGTTTAAATCACTTGGAGTTAAATCAACCCGCCCAGGGCTCCGGGTCCTGCATCTCTGCTGGGACCACCACCACCCAGAAAGCTTCTTTCATCACTCAGGCTCCTGCCCGCAGGAACCCGAGGCTTTGAAAGGAACCAGCTTTGTCCCAGACCAGCGCGAAGCAGGATCCTCTAATGAGCTCCAGACGCTCCCCACGCCCTGGCTCCGTCCGAGGTTGAGTTAAGTCTAGGGATGGAGAGAGGGACTTGGGGCCAGGAATTCTTCCCATCACCTGCCTCCGGCTACGCGCCCCGAGGGCAGGGAGAAAGTCCCTCTGTCTCCTCCCCAGTTGCAGAAGAGAGCTTAAGGAAGTGGCCGAGAGCTTTGCAGATGGATCCCAGGCTGGGCTGCCGCGTAGCCGTAGCGATGGGGATACAGCCTGGCTCCCAAGGCTCTGCGCTCTGATGGAGACAAGGAGCCTCTGGGAAATTTCTCAAGCTCTTTTCAATTTTGCATCTTACAAAAAAAAAAAACAAACCAAAACAAAACTAGAAAACCCCAAATAAACCAACCCCTCAGATGAAAAGCCAGAGCATCTGGCCAGAAGGTCTTTCTCAGGGAGGGGTTTCTCAGTCCTGGAGGTCCCAGTGCCAGCTCTTGGGATGCTGTGGAAGGAAACACGGCCACGTTGTGCTCCTGCTCCACGGTCTTGTGTCCTGCATCGGGCCCCCTGCGTGTGTTTGGTTGTGGCTGTGGATTGCCATGGTGTTAAAAAGCAGCGGAAGGCCCGTAGGACGGAACAGGAGGAGGTGGCACGAAGCCTTCTGTCAGTGGGGGTTGTCTTGGCTGAGTCAGGTTTGTGCAGAAATAGTCCTGAGGTTAAGTATGGTCTGAAATTCATTTGGTGGCTCAGGAGCTCATCTCCTCCCATCTGGTGGTGGCTCTTGGAGGTGTCCCCAGCACCATCTCCTCCTGGTTGCCCTCCCATCATGCAAAGCACTCAGTGCCTCCTTACACGGGAGGGCTGGACCTGCTCAAAGCATCAGAAGAGGCAGCAGGTTTGGGGGGGGTGGAAAGAACCCCAAACCATTGCCTTCTGCACATCCCCACCCCATCTGCATGGAAAGGAACCAGAGGGGGGGACAGCACCATGTCCCGAGGGGCTGGGGACACCCCAAGGTGTCAGGGCCAGGAGAAGAAGCCATCAAACACCGGCTCGTGCTTCAGTTCACCGGCGGTTTGGGTTTTGTGGTTTGGTTTTTTTTTTTTTTTTCTAAACAATCCATCTGTCTCCAGATTGGCAGTTGCTCCGGCACATCCATTTTGTCGAAAGGCATCCCTAAATGGGGAGGGAATAATTTATACTGACATAAAGCACCTTTATTTGGATATAACTATCTACATTAAGGAGGCTGGATTGCTCTCACCGTATCAGGATGGGGTAGTTGAAGCTCTATTACTCGTACATAAGCTATTCCTGGCGCTGCTCCTGATTTATGTGCCGAGCAGAGCTAGGCTGGGTGTGTCTAGATTCATGTTGTGTTGATATCAGAAAAATCAACGTTTCTTTCGTA
Source organism: Todiramphus chloris collaris (assembly GCA_025345505.1). Classification (NCBI taxonomy): domain Eukaryota; kingdom Metazoa; phylum Chordata; class Aves; order Coraciiformes; family Alcedinidae; genus Todiramphus; species Todiramphus chloris. The sequence continues at coordinate 3,310,585 of JANVCC010000065.1, read as the reverse complement.
ACCCAAGGTATGGGATGTAAATCAAGAGGGCTCCAGGGAAGGCAGGGGTATTTTATCAGTGTAAAACGAGAGGAGAAGTGAGCCCAAGGGGAGGATTTACCCGCGAACGTGCTTTTATCATTTTACGACCTGTTGATTTTACTTTTCGAACAATTACTCAGAAGTGGGAAGCAAGGGGAAAAAATAGACCTGAGCTGAGATGAAAGGGAAGTGGGAGAACCAGGCAATAGGTTGGAAATGTTAAGGGTTTAATAAATACGGGAAGGGCGGCTTCCTCCCCCCGCTGCCCCCAGCCCTGGCAAACCCCGTCCTTCTCGCACGAGAAGCGATTTCTCGGATGAGGCAGTGATTTCCAGCACCAGGCTGTGCCAGGGAGCTCGGGGGTTTGCTTTGCCTTTGGTTTCGTGGGATGCGGTCACCCAATCCCAGTGTGGTGGGGGTTGGAAGGGAGCTCTGGGGATCCCCTGGTGCCACCCCCTGCTCCATCCAGCAGGGGCACCCAGAGCAGGGGCCCAGCAGCGCAGGGTCCAGCCGGGGTGGGAATCTCTGCAGAGAAGGAGACTCCACAGCCTCTCTGGGCAGCCTGGCACAGGCTCCCACACCCTCACACCAAACAACTTTCTCCTCCTGCTCAGATGGAACCTCCTGGGTTCCAGTTTGTGCCCGGTGCCCCTTGTCCTGTCCCTGGGCACCACTGAGCAGAGTCTGGCCCCATCCTTTTGCCCACTGGGGCCCTTTAGCTCTTGCTCAGCATTGCTCAGCTCCCCTCTCAGGCTGCTCTTCTCCAGCTGCACAGCCCCAGGGCTCTCAGCCTGTCCTGGCACAGAGATGCTCCAGCCCCTCAGCATCTTCCCAGACTCCACTGGATTCTCTCCAGTAGCAACTTGTCTCTCTTGAACTGGGGAGCTCAGAACTGGACCCAGTACTGCAGAGGTGGCCTCACTGGGGCAGAGCAGAGGGGGAGGAAAACCTCCCTTGACCTGCTGCCCACATTCTTCTTGCTGCACCCGGTTCTAACACGTTAGCCAGTGGTGTTTGTAGAGGGGGCTCTGTGCCCATGGGGTCACCATGGTACTTCCCATCACCAAGGAATGCCACTGGCATGGTCTGGCAGCGGGGAGGTGCAAGGACAGCAGTGCCAGGGAGCTTTTGCCAAGGAACTGCCCGTCAAGGTGCCTCGACAGGCTTCGAGATGAGACAAACCAGTGGCTAAATTGCAAATAGCAGTTAGGACTAATTACCTGCAAAATTTGGTTTTGAAGAGTGATGCTGGGTTTGAATGATGGAATAATGATCCCACTTAGCTCTTCAGTGGGGTTTCAGGCTTGGGAAGCACTGTGAAAATAGCAGCTAATGATGCATCAGCGGCCAGGTAAAGGTGGGCTGCCTGCTTCTGCAGAAACTCTGCCAAGAGCTTGGGGAAATGTGCCTAAAATCAGATGATTTCCTTCCCGAAGACTTCTTGTTAGCTTCTTACCTTGCTGTCGACTTGGAAGCAACACTAAAACCAGACAGTGTGGCTCAGCTTATCAAGGTACCTCTACGTGGGTGCAGTTTGTGGCATCATCTTCTTCCAGGGATGATGCCAGACTGGTTTGTGCCTGGGAGAGACAAATCCATTTGTCATTAGGGAGGAAATCCCACCAGTTTTCTTGGGATGACCACACTGGGTGCTGAATACTCTGAATTTGGGAGGAGGCAGCAGAAAGGCTCTGCCTGACCTGGTCAGGTGAGTAGGGAGGAGGTGGCAGCACATTAGCATCAGGGTTGGAGAAGCAGAGCAGGGGAAGGCTGGGGGAGAAGCATCCGGGGGGTCTACAGCTCCCAGTGCCCTCGGTGAGGTCCGTGGTCCCTCTTCATCCCATGAGCTGGGTGTCTTCCCAAGGCAGTAACAGGCTGAGGGATGCCGAGAATCTTCAGCTGGTTTTATTGTTGCTCTGGGATTGGCTCACCCACCGTGTCCCCAGCGACGGGACGGCTCCTGTTGGTTTTCCCCTTACACCAGCAGCTTCGCTGACCTCTTCTTTCTATCTCTGTACTGGTCTTGCACTGGTTTTGGTTTGCCCGAGGGCAGGAAGGACAAGCACGGCAAGTTTGGGCCATGGATTTCATCATGCCCCCCCTGCTCCTGTCCCAGGTGGACAGTGGCTGCCAGCATCCCTCTTCCCCACCCCCTCCCGTGCATTTTATACACAAATTAGGGTCTCAGGGGAAACTTGTTCTTCATGTGAAACACAGCTCCACAGTTACAGGAGAGAAACCAAGTAACAATGAAAACCCTCAGGGAAATCATTTAATATTTCCAGCCTTCTCACATGGGTTCTTGGCACTCGGGTCTGCAGAGGGGAAAAACTGATTTATGCCGTCAGTCGTTAGACAATGTGGAGGTGAGGTCAGGCGCGGGCATTCCTCATCTCTTCCCCGGCGCTCAGAGATCCCTTGGGCAAGGTGGAATCAAAGCATTTCAAATGGTAGAGGTCATGAGAGTGACACTGTAAGAGGTAAAAGAGCACAGCCTCCTGCCTCCTACAGAATGGCTGACACCTATATATCTTCATATTGCCATTGTTTCCGCTTGAAAAATTGCGTGTCGTTTGTTTTACTTTTTCCTAACCCTCCTCTCTCCTTAAATCCTCTCGATTTTCTGCCATGATCTATAGGAATCATTTGTGTCAAGGCTGACAATTATGTGGCACAGAATTTTTATAGGAGTTAAAAAAGACCCAAGCTACGAGATGGGCTTTAGCCAACAGGTGCCTGGGCTTTCCGCAGCCCCCACCAGCCCCTGGCAGTTCCAGTCGTCATCCTGGGGGATTTTCCTGGCCTGATCTGTGCAGCGAAGGGCTCGGGTCGAGCAGCTCTAGGGTGTGGTGTCATGGTGCTGGGTGGCAGACCGTGGCAGGGAGGTGCAGTGGGATGCTGAGATATGATGCTGTTTGGTTCCTCAAAGCCAGTATCCCCCTTGGACCCAGTGGGATGCTGAGATATGATGCTGCTTGGTTCCTCAAAGCCAGTATCCCCCTTGGACCCAGTGGGATGCTGAGATATGATGCTGTTTGGTTCCTCAAAGCCAATATCCCCCTTGGACCCCAAGCTGATGTCCCAGTGGACTGAGGTGCTGCTGTGGGCACCAGGAGTTTGCTGCTTGGATCCTTTCTTCCTGGCATTCCTGTCTTGGGCTGCTTCTCTGGTTCCTTTCATCCTCATCATTTGTTCCGGGCAAGGAAGTTCATGGATGGGGTCCTGGTCTTGGAGGACACGGCAGGGGCCAGGCTTGTTGTATTTGGTGTCTTCTGGGGGATGCCACCACTTCATGACACCTCTGCAGGGTGGCTGAGCCCTTCCAGGTGCCTATCTGGGGAGAAGGGCCAGGAGGGATTTCTGAGGTTGCACCCAAATCACGATGCTCACATCTGGACTGATGTCCTACCACAGTACAGGGTGGCCAGGACAACAGTCCAGAACTCCAGAGAAAATTCAAGATGGTGAAATCTTTCCAGTGGGAAAGTCTTTGGTAGGAATTTTGCTTCTCTTGGGAACTAGGGGAAACAGATGTTGCAGATCCCTTGGGTCTCTGGATTCGGCCCTGTTAGCTCCACAAATGGGTGTTTAATGAAGCTGGAGAACGGTTGAGCAACTTTCCTTCTGGCAGAAGGAGCAAGTGTTGCTTAGCTACACCCTGCACCCATAACCACCAGTGCCTCCCCTCACGGGGAGAAGGGGCTCCAGCTCGAGCACCCAGCAGCACCTCCTGCCAGCTCCTGGGTCCCCCAAAGCCACGTCCCATCCCTGCTCTTCCACTGCTTTGCTTTTAGCTCCCCTTGGAGGAGAAGCATCCCAAAAGCTCCCCCCTGAAGGTACAACACGAGGGCACGTGGCACCGGTCATCGTAGGGACCAGTTCTCTGCTTTGCTGAGGTGGGGTCCTGGTTGGAGGCTCAAGCTCCTGGGCACCATCCCACTGCAGATACTGGGGCACAGGGGAGTGGGCGTCGTTGGCACACTGTGGGAAAATCACGTTTTCCTTGAAGTGCCGGTTGGCAGCAACACCCACGCCGTCGGCACAGTCAGCGGGGCGGGTCCGCAGCTCCTCTTGATGCCTGTGGCATTGTCACGCTCAGCTCTCAGGACTGGGAACTTCTTTGGAAGTGTTGAAGCCCAGGCTGGCTGGGGCTGTGAGCACCCTGCTCTAGTGGGAGGTGTCCCTGCCCATGGCAGGGGGGTTGGAACTGGGTGAGCTTTCAGGTCCCTTCCAACCCTGCCCATTCTATGATTCTATGACTGAGACAGATGTAAAGAACTGGCTGGCAGCTCCTGGTAATTCATTCCCCCCAGACCCCTCCTGAAACCTCCCTGTCCAAGGAGAGACAACGCCATGCAGTGCCCAGCCAGCCCGTGCCAGGGACGGGAGGGATTTCGCTAAGCCTTCAGATGCCCAGCTTGGCTTTCCAAGGTGGTGGTGGTGTCCCACCAACGAGAAGCAAATATTTCTCACTGTGCCCCCCTTCCTCCCCGACCCCGAGGCACGGCGATGTCCCATATGGTACCACTTATCCCCCAGCCTCCTGGCTCAGCGACGCACGGGGCCGGGGGCGAGGGTGGGCTTTGGTTAGAACATCTCTTTTCAGCGGCCTTTAAATAAACTCATCGAGCCGCATGTCTCGTGAACTTGCCTGTTCCATCTGTCTGCACCGAGCCACCCGCGGAAGGAAATGGATGAGGCCTTCAAACCTTCACCAGTCCCCGGAAAATGAGCCAGTCCAGTTAACAATAAATGGTGGCCGGTCGGCGCACACATGAGCGCTCCGGTGAAGAAGAAAAGAAAGTTGAGCTTAATGAAGTCCCCGCGCCCCGCGTCCCTGCGCGTGGACAGGAAAGGACGGGTGGTTTATAACTGTTTATTGGAGTTAATGGTAATAAATTCCTCACTTGTGATGCATTAACTTTAATGTTTTCATTACGGGATGATTTAGGTTTTCCCTTTTCGCCTTGTAAATCATGTTGTCCCGGTAGCGCAGCAGGTCGAACGGCTGACATAATGTTATGTTTGGGGGAGAGAAATAACAGGGGAATGACTTACAGGGATTATCTATTTATAGAGTTCATACACTACTTTTTTTTTTTTTTTTATTTTTTTTGGTGGAGGACTTAAAAAAACTGCATCCTGGGGAAGCCTGCGGACAGACAGACTGATGGACGGACCCGCGATGCGATGGCAAAGGGCCCGTTTCCATGGCAACTCCCCAAATCCACTCGGTGCTGAAGGGTTTTTTTTTCCACACCCCCCCCCCTCCCTCTTTGCTGAGTGTGAGCCCTTGGCTAATGAGCTGTGCAAATAGATATTGAGATTTAGTGGTTTTTATTTTGCAATTATAGACTTAGTGATTTGGAAGGAAACTTTTGGGCCAAAGGCTCTGTCTCCTCTTTGGATTTTCTTTTCTTTTCTCTTTTCCTTTCTTCTTTTCTTTTCTTTTCTTTTCTTTTCTTTTCTTTTCTTTTCTTTTCTTTTCTCCCTTCCCTTCCCTTCCCTTCCCTTCCCTTCCCTTCCCTTCCCTTCCCTTCCCTTCCCTTCCCTTCCCTCTCTTCTTGTCTCTTTTCTTTTTTCCTTTGGCAAACTTGGTTCAACTTCAGACTCACTGTTAAATTTTCCAGACAGAATAAAAAAAAAACCCCAGCCACCCATAAAAAGTTGGAGGCTTTTTTTCCACCCTCTCGGGCTAAATCCCAATCCAATCTACAGTCAACCGTTTGCCACCGACTGTCTCTTCTCTTCTTGGCTTATCCATCATAAAAACCACAGTCATGGACTCCTCTGAAAAAACAACAACGAATCCAACACTAACTCGGCGCCCGACAAAGATCCATCTGTATGTCCCTGATCTGTTTGTGTTCCATCATTAATTGTGGCCCAGCTAGGTCATTAGGGGGAAACTCAGTTAATTAGGCACCACCCAACCCCAGGTGAGGCTTGTGGATTTCTGGAGCGACTTCCATGGATTCCGTGTCCGGTCCTGACTGCCAGCACTTGTCAAAAGCGTCCGCCGTTGCCTAGGACCAGTTAATCTTGGTTCCTGCCTTCAATACTGGTTTGTACTGGCTGCTGCAGGAGAGCATTGAGCAACTCCCTGCCTGTCCCCAACTCTGGGCTTAGCTGCAGTTTCTGGATGGGTTGAGTTTGGGTTGGGAAGCCTCGTAGCATCCAAGGGCTGCTGAGCCTGGATCCCAACGCTGAACACAGGGATGTTTCACTTGGTATTTTCCTCTCGATGATTTTTAACCGCCTCCTGCTTGCTGACCAGCTTTCCATCGTGGTGGTCATCCTGGCTTAGATACCTACACCCTGAATTTTGCTTACTAGACTCTTCTGGAGAGTCAAGCTGAAGCCCGAATAAATCTTCTCTTCCATGCCTTGCCTTTTCTCCGTCTACTTTCTTAGTTTCCTCCTCAAAAAATGCAATAAAATTAGTCTGGCACAAGATCTGTTTCAGATGATCCATGTTGACAATTGTTTAGCTCCCCATTTCCTTTGAAATAGTTGCTCATTTTGTTCCCATCATTATAAATGATCCCCGGACGTTTCCAAGGCACTGAAAGCATCCATGAGATTCCCAAGGCAAGAAGGGAAACGCGTCCATGGGGCACTGAGGGCCTTGGAGCCACCGAGGAGATGGGCTGTGACTCAGAGCAGGGGGATGAAGAGGCAAGGACCAGGGGGACCGTGCTGATGGATGGTGGCTCACTGCCCGTGACAGGCATCTGCCTGGCACTGGGAAGGTCCTGCCCAGCTGTGCCTGCTGGATCCAGTCACCCAACCTGGAGCTTGGGACTGGCCTGTGGAGTAGATCTTGCTGGTAGCTTTTTACGAGTACCTGGGAAGATGGCTTGGGTGGGATCTGTACTGATCATAGAATCATAGAATCACAGAATCATTTAGGTTGGAAGAGACCTTTGAGCTGATGGAGTCCAACCATCCCCCAGCACTGCCAGGGCACCACTGACCCCTGGCCCTCAGCACCACAGCTCCATGGCTTGGAAACCCCTCCAGGGATCACGGGGACTCCACCACTGCCCTGGGCAGCCTGGGCCAGCCCTGGACAACCCTGGAGGGGAAGAAATTGTTCCTCAGCTCCAACCTGAACCTCCCCTGGGGCAACTTGAGGCCGGTTCCTCTTGTGCTGGGGCTTGTTCCTTGGGAGCAACCTCCTGTCAGGGAACTGGTGAGGGCCAGAAGGTCTCCCCTCAGCCTCCTTCTCTCCAGGCTCAACAACCCCAGGTCCCTCAGCTTCTCCTCACCACCCTTGTGCTCCAGCCCCTTCCCCAGCTCCATTGCCCTTCTCTGGCCACGCTCCAGCACCTCCTTTCAGAGACCAAAAGGAGCACGTAGGAAACTTGTGTTTGGACAGACCCACAAGTGCTGCTCAGCGGTGGCCGTTGGTGTCACCAGCCCCAGAGCCACATCGCGGACCCGTTGGTGGTGGCAGAAGCTCAGCAGCGGGTGGGCTTTCCGAAAGCTTTCCAGCTCTTCCTGAGACTCGTCTGGCTTTGAAGGCAGCAGGAGGGGTTGTTTTGTCTCTTTCTGATGGTTGTTTTTTTTCTTGTTAGCTTCAACGGCCGCCGAGCGCGGGCACCACGCGGGGGGCTTGGGGAGATGGCGGCCGATTGTGCTCTGCTTGGAAATGTATTTGGGTGTTCCCTGCGAAGCCCCCCGGGAGCAGAATCTGCTCTTGGCTCCTCAGAACCTGGTGAATAAGGCAGAGGAGGGCGGATTAGCTGGAACTGTCGCGCCTCTGAGCTCCATCCCTTTGAAGAGGAGGCTGATGTGACAGCGTGGGCACGGCCGCGGCCCCCGGGTGCGTTGGGCTGGAGCTACCCTGACATTTTGTGCAACTGGGGAGGATGAGTCAGGGGCGAGAGCTGGAATCCCGAGATCCTGGAGGATGGGGTGGAATGGTCACGGCGCTCGGCAGCCAAACTCCCAGAAACTTCACCCAAAAGGAGCCGTTTGGTCAGCAGACCTTGGTGACCGAGGATGAGGTCGATACACGAGGGAAACCTTTGGTGCTGAGACCGACCTCCTGCAAATCCCAGCGCAGGTTGAGGTGATGTAAAGAGGGGAAAGGACAGAGCCGGTGTCTGCTCCTGCACTGTGGGTCTCTGGCTCCAGTTTTCTCCCCCTCCTGAAATGCTTCAGCGTTGTGCCCTCTGTGGAAAGTGGTCTCCAGGATTAGGACACAGAGCTCTGCCCGGTGCCACCCACCTGCAGCCCATGTGGGTTGTGGATGGGGAAATTCAGCTGAGGGAAGATCCTTGGGAATGAGCAGCTCCCTCAAGGAGCTGGGCTGGAGAGGCTGCAGAGGATGGAGGAAAGGCTGGAGGTGCTGGTGGTGGCACTGGGAGGTGTTTGGGAAGGTTGGGGGGGTCATTTGCCTCAGCCACGGAGCACACAGGATGCAGGGATTGGGGTAGCAGTGCCAGTACCAGCCGTGGACTGGGCAGAGGGTGGACTGGGGGAGATGCCATGGTGGGAGGAACCACTGAGACCATCTGGCAGTGACCGGAGAGGGGCCACATGTCTGGGAGAGCACAGATGTGTCTCCTTCAGATGAATTTAAGGCCTTTTTCTGTCTCTGTTTTTATGAATGATGAATGGCTGTTAGTGGTTGGAGCCGATGACCAGGCACTGGGCTGGCTTTGCCATCTCTTGGAGTGGTGGCAATTGGGGTGAGCTGTGTTTTGCCTGATGGCTGTGTGGTCCTGGAGTGGAGGCTGCCTGGGCAAATAGACCCTCTGCCCTTAGAAACCAGAGAGTGTCCTGGGGCTGGGCTCCCACCAGCTTCTCTGGAGCTTCTGGGTGTCCATTAGGATGGTTTAAAGAAATAACCCCCCCCCCCCCCCCAGGGCCTGACTTTGGAGGCTAATTTAGCTCTTTGCTGCTACCAAAAGGCATCTGCTGTTAGGGGCAGGCTTGGGGACGCGGGGAGGGACAAGGACACCCCACGTCACCCCAGCCCCGGCTGCAACCACAGCCCCCACATTCACTCACCCACCTCGCTCAGATTTAATCTTCCTGGCTCTGCAGCAGCCAGGCTGCATTAGAGAGGCCACGCGTAACACACAGGTTACAGCTGCCATCTTCATGTCATGTTCTGTAAAACTTAAAATTTCCAGAGCCCTGTGCAATCAAATCAGCCCTTGCAACCCCTCCTTAATTGTATTAGTTTGTCTGAGCAGCCACCGAGTATTTAAGGAGAAGAGAGTCTCCTTCCATGCTGATTTTCCTGCTGGGAAACTGAGGCACAGGGTCTCTTGCAGGGTGGGAGAGATTTGAGTTCCCGATGGTGATGCTGCAGAGGTGCCCTGACCCTGGGGAGCTGCCAGCCCAGAAGCTCCTAGGACCCAGGGCCACAAATAACTTGAAATGTGGGGTCTGCTTGCGTGGAAAATTGGTCTCAAATAGGGCAAAGCACAACTGAGAAGGCAGATTCTGTCCCGCTCGTAGGCAAGTGCCAAGAAATGATGGGTGAAGAGAGAAGATGTGGGGCTGAAAGCAGTTGCTGCTGGCTCCCACCACATCCCTGCCACTTCCCCGCTTCGCTCGCTCTCTGCGGTGTCTGAAAGGTCCTTGCACTCCCCCGGATCTCTCTTGGCAACTGCAGAAAAAGAGCAGAAAGCACATCCCAAGGGGGACCGGGATGGTCGGACGCATCCCCTCCTTGGTTCAAGCCACAGCAGCATCCCTCACGCCGGCGATTTCCGCAGCCGCTTCTCTTGGGGGGACGGGGGGGGGGGGCAGAGGGAAGCCCCATGCTGGTAATGTACTGAAAGTAAATGAAATTAAATAAGCGAAGCAGCACTGGCAGCTCCTGCCTTCCCCCCCCTGGGTAATTCAATTCGAGCGCTGGTGCTGATGGGATCTCGCTGGGGCTGCCTCCGTCACCCCGCTGGGGCCTGGATTCTTAACGTCTAAATAAAAGTTTCACTCAAGCATTTTTTATGCTCCTGCCAGCGGGATCGGTGAGCTGGCGTCGGGCACGTTAATGTGACCTTCACACTGGCAGGGTCTCCCCGTGCGGCCGGCAGCACCACCCCCTTTTCATAATTAGAACTGGCATTTAGATTGGCAGTAGCCAAAGGGGTCAGGGCTTGGCTCTGAGAAGACAAGGTGCCTATGGAGGAGTCAGATGTTCAGCGTCACCTGAGCAAGTTTGTGGTGGGCAGGAACCTTCTACCTGGGCATGGAGGAGGTTGGTGCCCTGGGAGGTGGCAGCGCAGGGGATGTTTTGGCCCTGTTAGAGCCCGAGGAGGTGCCCAGGGGTCTCTGAGGGTGCCCGGGGCCACATTTGTAGAAGTGAGCTCAACCTGAGTCCTGTTGGAGAGAAATGAGCAGGCAGGGGCCATTTGTCTCCTCCAGGGGTTGCAGAGGGGCAAGCCCAGAGCACCCTGGGCTTCCTCTGATCTGGATTGCCTCAGACAGCTTCGCACAAACCGAGGGCTTGGTCTTTGGAGGATCCATTTTCCAGCCAACAGAGGAGACAGATGTAAGGGAACCTTCTAAGCAACCCCGGCCCTGCTTGTCTGGGGGATGTGATGTGGCCATCTCCTCGTGCAATGATGCCAGAGCCCCTCCCTGGCTGCAGGGTCTGGCCACCAGCCCAGGACGAGGTGCTCTGGTCTGAGTTAGACCAGACACCGGACAATGGGATCGTGTTTTCCAAGTCCATAAACCCAATCAGATCCTGCCTGCTGCCAAAAGGCTCCCAGGGACCCAGAGATCCTTGGCTGGGGGGGTAAAGGGCTGAGCATCATCCCCTGGAGCAGCACCAGCCTGAGTCTGCTGAGGATGGGTCTGCGTAGCCATGTGAATCATGGTCCTGGTTTCCTTGAGGACTTCTGGGAGCCTGCAGCCAGGATTGGGAGTCGCTGATGATATTGTGGTAGACCATGATTTTCACCTCCAGCCGCTGCCCTGCCTCCCTAGGCTGCTGCTGCTGCAGAGAATGAGGCTGAAAATGTGCTGAGGGGTTGTGGGAATGGGAAAATCTCAAGGCTTTGCTCTCCTTTGCTCTCTGCAGGGCTGGAGGAGATCACACCGAGGCCTGTTCAAGACACGGGGAACATTTTGAAGCAAGGCTATCTGGAGAAGAGGTCCCGAGGTAAGGCCTGAGAAGTGCATCACCAGATGAGGTTTGGGGATGTCACCTCAGGGTTACCAAGGATGCAGGTTTTCAGGTGGAGAACATGCAGGAAAATAGAGATTTTTGGGTTTTTTCCCCTGCAGATTTCTCCATAGGCTTTTCTCAGGCATGGCACGCGTGGGGAGGGCACAGCCTGTCTTTATTCTCTTTTGCAGATCATCAAACTGCACCAAGATTAAACCCCCAGAAATTGAATTAAGCAGCAGCCCAGTCCTCTAAGGCAAGATGTGCCCTTCTAACGAGCAATCCCTAATGAGGATAAAATCCCAGTGAAGACAAGGTAGTTCGTAGCATCACACACATTAGCGAGTCGAGATAAGCGCTGTGAGTCAGCCCCAGGTTTATCTTGATTTTACTGACTCTTGTGAAAGCTACAAATTATTTCCTCATCACTCAGATTTTTATCTTGATTTATTTACTGTATGACAGGTGGTATGAGGCAAGAACAGCCCTTTTTTCCTCATGGCCATCAGCTGAGCGGGATAACTGGCCCTGCTCGTGTTTTAACTTGCTCCAATTACAGAGTAAAAGACGTTTGCTTGAACCTCAATTAGGGAGGTTTAATCCAAAGCCATATTCCCTCCCAGTTAGCAGGACTAAGGGTCACAGCAGCTCAGCCCAACCTTCCTGGAGACCTGGGGAAGGTTTGCAGGAGCTCCAGCCTGGTAGGATAAGCTGGTTCTCCTTTATTTACTTACTTGCCTGAATTTTGTGCCAGAAATCTGCAGGGTTTTGAAGATGGGGGGAAAAAAAAGAAATCTTCTTTCTCTTAAACATCAGTGAAAGAATAGAAATGAGTATTTTTCACTCCTTTGCTGTCTTTTTCTTTCTAGAGCACAGCTTTTTTGGGTCAGAGTGGCAGAAGCGGTGGTGTGTCCTCAACAGAAGGGCTTTTTTCTACTATGCCAATGAGAAAAGTAAGTGGTGGGTTCTCTGCCTCTGATCCCTGGAGCCTGGGTGGTGGCCGAGGGCACGGGCAGGGCTGGAGAAGGGAAGGGGAAAGCCCTCGCTGAAGGACAGGCTGGTATCTGAGCAGAGAAAACCGCGTGCCGTGGGAAGGCTGCAGTTCCCTATTGAGGCATAACAGGTTCTAGAACAGCAGACTTCAGTTTCTTGGGGTTTTTTTTTACCCCCAAAACACCTTCATCAGTGTGGAGCATGAGAAGAGAGACCCAGGAGCAGAGATAAAATAAAAGGCTGTAGGGAGCTTTCCATTAGCCATCAGCTGGGCTGCAGCCCCCTGAGTGACTGGAGATAATCCCCGTGTCAGGGTATATAAATATTTTGCAGTCGCGCTCCATCGGGTCCGTACAAACAGACGACGAGGATCTCCAGCAGAGCCTGGCATGATTAGATCTATGGCCTTCCCCTCTTCCACCCAGCCAGAAACGCGTCGGGAAGGCGGCTCACAAAATACCCACGTATCTCCTTGGCCTGCAGCTAGGGTAGGATTACACTCCAGAGGGTCGTGGGGACCAAGCTAGGTCTTTGTCCCTCTTCCACATCTTTTGTCTGAGGATCTCGAGTGTTTTTCTTGTTTCCAAACAAGCTTCCCAGCTCCTCTGTCCCTGGCAGGGCTGTGAGCCGTTGAAGCCAAGGGTTGATATTTGGTTGTCTCTGTGAGGGACAAGCAGTTGCCAGCTTCCCAGTGGTCTTCAGAAGGCAATGGAGTAAAGCAAACCTGTCATCGATGGGCTGAAATCCTCATCTAGGCTTTGGCAGGTGTTTTAAGGATCTGCAAATCAAGAAAAGGTTCGGAGCAACTGCTGGGATCGTGCTCCACCGCTTCCTTGAGAACATTCATAAGGAAAACTGGAGAGGGGCTTTTTGTAAGGGCATGTGGTGATGGGACACGGGGCAATGGTTTTAAACGAGAGCCGGGTAGATTTAGATTGAACATTAGGAAGAAGCTCTTTACTCTGAGCGTGGTGAGGCACAGGAACGTGTTGCCCAGAAAAGCTGTGGACACCTCATCCCTGGAAGCATTTAAGACCAAACTGGATGAGGCTCTGAGCAACCTGCTCTAGGGGAAGGTGTCCCTGCCCATGGCAGTGGGGTTGGAACGAGAGGAGCTTTAAGGTCCCAACTCAAACCATTCTATGATTCTCTGCAATAACGAGCTGGGCTCAATAAAGCCTCCTCAGATGGCTGCAGTGAGGCTCTCTCTCTCCACCCTGCCTGGCACCAGCTGCCTGTTGGCGTCAGCGAGCTCCCTAGGCCAATTCTCCAAGGCTCTCTAAGTGTTTCTTCCTGCACACCAGCCCGTTAATGCTTTACCAGCAGAGTTGGCGTCGGGATCGCATTTCCCCGACTACGCAGCGGTCTCCGCGTCATCGCGACCAGCTCATCTCGTGCAACCTCCTGACCCTGGCAGCCTTTGCTGACCGTTCACAATCTCTGGGGGCTTAAAAAGGGCATCCTCTTTACTGTGTTTTTATAAAGGTTTTATAACATTCCCTTTGGATTTCCCGGGGGTGGATGTGTTTAAACTGAAGGGTTGGGGTTTTTCCTGGCTGTTTCCCGTTGACACGTGGTGCACCTCAGACGTCCACATCACCCAGCGGTGCCAGGAGCTTGATAAAAAGATGCAAACTCCAGATTTACCACATTCATCTTCTTCCAGGCAAGCAACCTAAAGGCAGCTTCTCCATTGAGCACTATAACGCCCGGCTGGCTTGTCATCTGCGCAAGGACTCTCGAAAAAGTTGCTGTTTTGAGATAATCTGCCCTGGCAAACGCACCTACGAGGTAGGAACTGGGGGAAGAAATGGACCTTCTGTGGACCACTAGGCACAAAAGCACATGGTCCTGGGGTGTAGGGTCAGGGAGGCTGTGAATCTCCAGCCCCCCTGGTAAAACAAGCCCAGAGGCACTGCAGAAGGTGCCGATTCTTCTCCTTGGCAGGTCACCTCAGAATGGACTTCTCCTTGGCACAGGAGTGATCCCGAGCTCTCTTTACTTTTGTGGGGCACAAGGGTTAAGTGAGAACATGGGGTGGAAGCAGTAGAGGATGGGGTTTGGAAAGCCCATTTTTTAAGAAGCGATTCAGGTTAAATTTAAACCTTCAGTTGGTTGAGCATCCAGAGGGGAGCCTGAAAATTTGTGTCCCAAAAAGCCCAGCCCAGTCCTGAGTTTCAGGGAGATCGTGGGTGTAGAGCCTTGGTTCAGAGTCAGGGTGGCATGTTCAGAGTCAGGGTGGCATATTCAGAGGGGATTGTGGTTTTCATCTGAATTATTTTAATGAATGAGGCTTGACAGCTTTCCTCTGGGATAGTCTGGCTCTGTTCCGCTTCTGTTTCCTTGCTTGGAATGGGGAGATAAAGAGCTGAAATGGCTTTCCCAAAGTCACAGCATGGAGAATGGCAGATCCACGATCTCCATCCCCTCTTCTAGCTGCAGATCTTTTTCCTCTTCTTGCATACAAGAACCAGCACAATAACAGGTGAACCTCTCCCCAGTTCACAGCCCCGAGCCCAGCAGAGGCTGAAGAATGGGTGGAACAGATCCAGTTCCTTCTGAAGGGTGAGTCTGGCACTGGGGCCAAGCCAACATGCCCTGTTTGTTTGGGCAGATCCTGGCAGCATTTTCCCACCCAGCTTGAGCTGCTCCCTCCAGCAATGGGTGAACTTGTGCTCCTTGCCAGGACCTTTCTGGCACTCCAGCAAAAGAGAGCTTCTGGACCTTTGCTCTTTGAAGCAGGTGGTTAAAAAGGGGGGGGGGGGGGGGGGGGGGGGGGGTGGGGGGGGGTGGTTGGAGGCCATAGGCATTTGGTTTCAATTAGAAAGCTTTTGGCTGATTCTGGAAGAATGAGTTGTGTGATGTCTCCAAGGCTGCAAGTGTCACCAAGCAAGACAAAACAAGGGTGGGAGTCACTCCTCACTGCTGGGGTTGCAGATCTGCTGTTCTGCCCTTGACTGATGAAGGATGAGGTCTGGCTCCAGTTTGAGACCAGCAATACTGAGACAAAGCTCCAGCCCTGCATGTGGAATCCCTCTGGAAGCCATGGGCAACTCCCCAGGACTGGGGTCAGGCCCAGTTCCTTGAGGCACTTGTTGAATTTGGCTTTGTTCTCTGGCCTCTGCCATCCTTTTTCAGGCTTTTCCTTTGTTTTATCCTGTTCTCAGCTTCTTTACACTGGGTGTCCCTGGGCCAAGCAAGGGGACAGTTCACTCCCTGCAAGGTCCATAGAGAGCACGAAGCGTGGTGGGACAGGCTTTGTTACTTGATTCCAACTCTCTGAAAATACCAGCATCCAGCTGGTGCTCTGCTTTGCTCTTTCTCACCATGCTTTTGCTCTCTCCTGCCAGACCTGAGCTCCCTCACTATCCCACACGATGAGGATGATGAAGAAGAGACCTACAATGACGTGGACAGTTCCGACTCTGTGAACACAACGCCCCACAATACTACCCTGAACCAGGAGGAGTCAAACATTGATATGAAAGAGGAAGATATCTATGAGGTTTTGCCAGGTAAGCAACAAAATGAGCCAGTTAAAACCCATCCCATTCCCTACTCATAGCCCTGCACACGTGGCAGGAGACCTTGGCCACATCACACGTAGATGGGAAGGAACATCTGATGAGGCTCTGAGCAACCTGCTCTAGTGGGAGATGTCCCTGCCCATGGCAGGGGGGGTTGGAATGAGATGATCTTTAAGGTCCCTTCCAACTTAAAGCATTCTATGACCTTGGGCCCTGCTGAGTTTAAAGGAACCATAGCTCAAAGGTTTGACCACGTTTCTTTGTTCAGGCTGGTTGATGGGCCCCAAGAGCAAACTCCTCCTGTTCTGGTGAGGTGGAGGGTTTGTAAATTCAGGTGAGGTGGCTTTTAGAGGTTGTGCTCCATTCAGCTCGGGTAATATTAAGTTTGGGGAATCTCTGGGCTGTGTTACCTGGAAAATCAGGCTTTAGATGATGAAAATGGTCCCTTCTGGGCATGCAGTCATGGCTGTAACACAATTACTGGCCTTCCAAGAGATGATAAAATAACTGCATTAAAGACCAGCGCGTGTTCTCTGGCGATGGGCAAGGTCTGGAGGTAGCAGGGCAGTGGCTGCTGGCTAAGGGAGCCAGGAGCAATCTTCCTGTTTCAGAACCAAACAGCCTGCCAGGGTGACACAGTCTGCACCAGTTCTTACCCTTACAGCAGAAATCGTGGTGTGACGTGCCCAGGGTTTGGCCAACCTGAACCTTATTCAAACCTGTTGCTGAGGTGGGGCTCAACCAGCTCTGCTCCCCATCCCTGAGGGCAGGGTCCCTTGGCATCCACCTTCAGAGATGCAAAATAAGTCCTTGTTTCTTCTTATTTCAGAACTTTATATTCATAGTGATTAAATAAATATATATATGTCTGTGTGTATTAAATGCACCGGAAAGTTTTATGGTGCCCGAGATCTTTGTCTTGCTATTGCTGCCAAAGGAGAGCTCTGCTCAGTGCTTTGCAAGTGGCATCCAGAGAGCTGGTGGGAGCAGAGCTGGAGCTCTGGGGCTGCCTGCGCACCCCTGAGCAAAGCCTCAGCCTCTCTCCATCGCTCCTCTGTCCTTCCTCACCTCCCCTTCCTCTGTTCACATCCTCAGCTCTTTGGGGAGCAGCTTTTTCTCTTCCTTGGAGGGGGTACCCAGAGAGATCCCTGAGTTGAGCAGGAGCCTCCAAGTGATGGTCCCCAAGCTGGTGATGTTTGGTCAGGCTGAGGGTTTTCAGCATCCCCGGCTGCTTCAGCAGCTGTGCCCCGCTCGAGGCTGCCAATGCTGACCACAGACAGGAGATGGGAGGTTTGTTCCACACACAGGCAATGGTGGTCCTGCTAGGGGAGCTTGCAGAGCCTTGGTTTAAGGACAGACCCCACCACAGCCCCTGCTCTGGGATGGAGACCGTCTTGAAAGAGCTGGAGCTGATTCTGCCACCCAGGTTTGCTCTCTGCTCTCATAAATCCCAGCGTGGTGAGGGGGCTGGAAGGGACCTCTGAGATCTTCTGGTGCCACCTCCCTGCTCCATCCAGCAGGGGCACCCAGAGCAGGGGGCCCAGGGTCACAGGGTCCAGCTGGGGTGGGAATCTCTCCAGAGAAGGAGACTCCACAGCCTCTCTGGGCAGCCTGGCACAGGCTCCCACACCCTCACACCAAACAACTTTCTCCTCCTGCTCAGGTGGATGTTGTTCTCTTGCTCCCACACACAAATCAGTGCCTTGATGCTGGGGCTGCAGAGCTTTGTGCTGGAGGTGGGAACATCCCAGCCAAACCCTTCCTTTAATTATGGGCTTTTACTGGGCTCTCTGTCCTGCCCATCCCAGCTTCTTAAAAGCTTGCTGAGAGGTTCCTGAGGCAGCCCAAAGGGTCATGTCTCGGGCTGCTGGCCCTGCAGGCAGCAGGGTTGGAGCCTTTTGCTTTAGCAGAGGTCCCAGGCAGCGGTGACAGGAAGAGAGGCCATGGCCTGGAGCTGCACCAGGGGAGGTTGGGTTGGATGTCAGGAAGCATGTCCTGACAGAGAGGTGATCAGACAGTGGAATGGGCTGCCCAGGGAGGTGCTGGAGTCACTGTCCCTGGAG
Source organism: Todiramphus chloris collaris (assembly GCA_025345505.1). NCBI lineage: Eukaryota > Metazoa > Chordata > Aves > Coraciiformes > Alcedinidae > Todiramphus > Todiramphus chloris. The sequence continues at coordinate 3,292,844 of JANVCC010000065.1, read as the reverse complement.
GGGTTTAAAGAAAGGCTGATGTGGCACTGAGTGCCATGGTCTGGCCCGTGTGGCATGGGTCATAGGCTGGACTTGATGATCTCAGAGGGCTTCTCCAGACCATAATTCCATGATTCTGCAGGATGCCTTGGCCCTGCTGTGTGGTCAGCCCAAACTGACACGTGGGGACAGGGCTCGGACATCCTGGAGGGAGCTGCCTGGGAACCAAAGTCACGCATCTCCCATCTGGGCAAGTTCCTCACTCCCCAGAGACCCCAGTTCCCTGCCAGGTTGAACACGGATGGTGGTGGCACGGCGCTGTAGAGGCAGATGCCCAGCATGTGAGTGATGAGAAAACATTGCAGGGCTCGAGGGCTGGTGTCTGTGGGGTCAGCCCTGTGTGTGCTTTGCCCTGAGCTCATCCCCTCCAGCCCCAAGACCCTCCCAGCAAGCACAGGGAAAGTCCCTGTCCAAACTGGGGGTCTCCTCTGGACCTGTCTGCCTCCCTGGTGTCCTGAGTGAAAAAAGAGAGAGAGGCAGAGGGGAGGGGGGAAGAAAGAAAAGGGGGGGGGGAGATGAAGAGATAATTTCCTCAGCAAGTCATCGTCGTTAATGAAGTTTTACAAAAACAGATACAACCAAGGAAAAATAAAATTTCACAGGTGATAAATTTTTCCAATTTCCCTGGCAGAATTCGATAGGATTGTTAAATTAAGAGTGAAGGTGTCTGTTAGGAAGCAACGAGCAGTGATGGGTAATTTTATAGAGTGGAAAATTGAATCAAATTGCTACATTAAAACACAGCTCCTCTGAGAATCTGCCTGACGCCCTGGCTGCTCCGGCACAGCGGTAGGGTGCCCAGCCCACCGGCTCCCAGTCCATGCTGGGAGCTGCCAAGGGGTTCCTGACTCCAGCTGTGGGTGCCCGGGGCTGCCCATGGGACTGGAGAATTTTTTTCCCCGAGGGAGGTGAGGCTGAGGTTGGGATGCTCAGCACAGGGGGAAGCAGCACATCCCCCGGGAGATGTGTTTTTCAGCATTTTCCCCCCCAATTCATCGCTGTAAAATGCAGATGCTGGCCAAGATCAACCAGCCAGGCCCTGGGCAGGCAGAGCTTCACTTCCAGCCTGGAGAGAGAAAAGCATCCAGGTCCAAGAGGCTGCAGGGTGCTGGGGGCAGCTTGTCCCAGGGCCCCGTTTATGAATCCACAGCCTGGGGCCAGCACACGTTCCATCAACTATGGGGGGAAAATGGCCTGAGGTGGGATAGGGAGAAGGGGCTGCTCTGGAGAACCTCCCCAACCCCAGTCTGGAAGCCTCGGCTGAGGATGTGTGGGAGCCATGGGTCTGTGGGGTGTGGGACCGGGGCCCCCAGACCACCCTGAGCATCTTCGGGGCTGTGAATGTGGCGAGGTTGGCCCAGCTCTGCAGTCTGTGGGTGCTTGCAGGAAAGCGGGGAGGAAACAGGACAGAAACATCTCCCCAGGCTCGTGGGGGCACCCGTGGGTGCTCAGCACCTTCTGTGTGCAGGGGTCCCACAGTTTTGCTTCATCTCAGAGCAACGTTCCACGTCAGCGGCAGCTTTTGCCTCCATGGCTCGTGTTTTCCTGTGCCAACGCGTCCCGAGGAGCACGTGTGTGTGTGTGCAGGGAGGGCTGAGAAGGGCTCTGGGAAGAGGTTTCCCGAGGAGAACCTGGCTCCAGGGGCTGCAGGCTGGGAGGGGGGATGTGCACAGCACAGATGGGAAGAGGGGGTGGCTGCGGGGAGCCCCTGGGTGCGGGTGACCCCAGTGGTGGGGGAGCGATGCTTGGGAGGGTGGGCCTGGGGTGCTCACGGAACACAGGAGCTGGTTCCACCACCCTCCATCCCACGCCGAGATGGGATTCAGGGATTCAGTGCTGTTAGTTGGAGTATAAAGGAATCCCGAGGGTTCGGGGTGGGTGCTGAGGGACCGTGCCGCCGCCACCGCCGCGTTTTTCCCTCCTCTTTTACAAATGCAAAGAGCAGGCAAGAGGCACTTTCAATAATTTATTTCAAAATCGATGCTAATGAGATCCCGTCTCGTCGGTGGCCGAGGTTTTACAATAAAGTCTGATTTATTTAGAAAAGATTTTTTTTTTTGGTGCCGCTTCCCGTCTAATGGGGGAGCAGCGGCAGCGACCCCCCGACTCGGGATGCGATTTGCGATCGGCAGCGCAGCTCTGACCTGGTTTGCATCGATCACGGACGGGGCTGGCTCAGAGAGAGCCCAGCAGCAGCACTTTGCTGCCGTGCCATCGGGTGCTGGGGGGATCAGAGGGCCCGGGTTTGGTCACTCGAAGGTGACAGCAAAGCCACGTCCCCTGAGATGCACCAGGGACCTCTCTTCGGTACGAGCCGGGGCTGCCCCTCACTCCCCGGCAGTGTGAGAGCTGCAGAGGGGGATTTGTTCTCTGAAATGTTGGGGAATTGGGGTTTAGTTATTTTATTAGGTTGGTTTAAGTCGTTCTGGTTGCAGATGGAAACCTGGGCTGGGTTGGTTGCTATCCCATCCCTCGCTGCTAAGAGCACCTGGATGACTCCAGCATCCAGAGCCACTCGGGCTGGATGGGCTGTACCTGGCTGGGTGTTAAACGTGGGCTGTACCAGGCTGGG
>JANVCC010000065.1:3279232-3290223 GCA_025345505.1 Todiramphus chloris collaris | reverse complement strand
GGCTGGGTGTTAAACGTGGGCTGTACCTGGCTGGGTGTTAAACATGGACTGTACCTGGCTGGGTGTTAAATAATCTTATTTAAATGTATTTGCATTCTGATCCTCGCTCCACCATCCTCCAGTCCCTTTCAGAGGGCTTCCCCATCCCACCCAGCCCACCCCCCATACCAAACCTTTTCCACTGTATCATTTCATCTGATTTTTCTTGCACTCTCTGCCTCTTTCTCCTCCTCAGTTTCTGGTTCTGTCCCAGCCTTTCTCCTCAGCCTCTCGTTTTCTCCGGGCAGCGAGTCCTGTGCAGGAAGCATCTCCTCTCTGTGAGGCACTCGCCAAAGTGCCGACAAAATTTATGAAGCTCTAAGAAGTGATTTGTTTTTACCCCTGTTAACAACAATTCATATTTTTTTATGCGACGTGTCTCAAAATATTATCTGTGACTTCCTCCCTTCCACTCTTCGGAATTAAGGCGGGGATTTATTATCCTGACAGTCGGATGCTCTCGCAGCCCTCGGCCTGCCCGGGGGTTTGGAGGAGCAGGAACACTCACAGCCCTTCTCCTGACTTCTCTGCTTTTTTTTTTTTCCTCCCAGATGAGGAGCTGGAGCCCCCCTGCCCAGAGGAGAGTGAGGATGCCGGGAGCAGACAAAGAGGTGAGAGTCCCCCCCTGCTTTGACCAACCTAAAGGACCTCCAGGTTATGGCTGAGGGCTCCAAGTCTGTCCACCTTTGAGCACCCTGGGGTGTGGGTGGTGATGGAGGATGGGAGAGGCCCCAGGAGCAGAGCAATGGGTGGTGACAGAGGAGATTCTGCAACTGGTGAGGTTCAGATAATTCAGGCTCGGGGAGCTCTCCCCATCTTCTCCATGCCATGGGCAGATGCCTCTCCTTTGTGGGCAAGCACCCAGTGATGGGTGGCTTTAGCAAGCTCTCCACGAAGGAGCCCCAACATCCATCTCCCCTCCTGGCTGATAAGATGTGTGTGCTGAAGGATCACTCCCATCCCTGTCCCTCATCCCATCCGACCCTCCCAGTGCACCCAGAGGGGCTGGGTTGAGGAGCTGGGGCAGAACCAGCCTGGAGAGAGGGCAGGAAGCAAGTCATGGCCCAGAGGAAGCCGGCCCAGGGAGGGTTCTGGCTGTGGGAAGCCGGAAGGATGCGCACCACCACCCCAGGAACCAGCGACGCCCGCCTGGAACCGGCAACCCAAGCCCTTGCCGTGGTGGCCAGGGCCCCCACCCCTGCTTTTTCCTTAAGGACCCGCACCATGGGACGGGAGCGGAAGATCTGTTTCCTCCACGGTCCCACCTGCTTCACTTTCCATCGCCGCTTCCGCCCCGGCACAGGAAAGCGGTGCTTGTGTCCGAGCAGCCGGGGCTGGACCGGCCAGGGGCTTCCTGCCACCCCACTTGCTCCTCATCGCACGGAAAAACACATCCCTCCTGGCAAAGCCTGGCTGGGGAGAGCTGCCCACACCATCCTCCCACTCTGGGGATGGTCTCACCCCAGTGATGGCCAGCTCGCAGGGCTGGGGACCCACACATCCTGCTTCTTGGGTGGTGGAGAGCAGAGGGGTTTGCTGTTGGGTGCTGTGGGTGGCTAAACCAGCTTTGTATGTTCTTGTGGTCTCTTGAGTACGTGGGTACCCCAAGTGTTCCTCATCTGGTTTACCCCTCCCAGCGGGGTGAGAGTCACTGTGCTGGAAAGCCCAACCCAACAGAGCCAACTGCTCTGCTCCCAAGGAACGAGAGACAGCAAAAGAGGAACCAGCCTCAAGTTGCCCCAGGGGAGGTTTAGGTTGGAGCTGAGGAACAATTTCTTCCCCTTGAGGGTTGTCCAGGGCTGGGCCCAGGTTGCCCAGGGCAGGGGTGGAGTCCCCATGATCCCTGGAGGGGTTTCCAAGCTGTGGTGCTGAGGGCCAGGGGGCAGTGGTGCCCTGGCAGAGCTGGGGGAGCGGTTGGATTCCATGACCTTGAAGGTCTCTTCCAACCAGAACACTTTTGTGATTCTCTGACCAGCAGCTCCCCCCGTGGTTGTTCCAGCTCCTGGTGGGGCTCAGCAAGGAGCAGAGGATGGTTCCATGGCTGGCTGAGGCCAGAGCTGATGATGAACCCGCACCGAGGATTTTGGCTCTCGCCAAATGCCAGCCATTTAAACACCCTGCCTGTGCTCGTTAGCATCTGCCCTGTGGTTGTAATTGTTCTTAATGGTTACAACTGGTTTAGTTATTAACGTCGTCACGATCGCTCCAAATCCCATCTCTGTTTTTACACCAAATAATACCTTAGGCACTTTCCCCTGAAAAGCTGGGCTGGGTTTCACGAGGGAAAGGTTATCGGAGCTCCGGGAGCCCCTCGTGCCTTCGGCCTCGGCAGTCAGCGTGGACCAAGGGCGAGGGGGAGGCCTTGGGCAGGGGGCTGGGCTGTGGAGAGGGGGCAGGGGGCTCGCTCTCCATCCCGTCGCACGGCCGAAGCGCCAGGCGAGTGTTTGGCTAACAGGAAACTGTTTCTAATCTCAAAGAACCGTGAGGATGCGGCGATGCTGGAGCAGCCCAGCGAATCCAGCCGAGAGCTGCGGGCTGCTCCTGCCCAGACACCCATTTGCTCCGCTGCTTAGTCCCCCGCCTTCCACGCCGGCCGGGCTTCGGGGCTGCCGCTGCAGCGTGAGGTCACCAGTCGCGGATAAACAGAGCCAAATTCCTTTGCTTAGAAGAGAAAGAAAGCCTCGCAGCCAGTCCCCTGCACTCAGCGCGGCAGGAGGTTTCACCAAGCAGGAGCACAGCAGTGAAAAACCCCTGAGCTGCAGACGGTTGTCATTAGGTTTCAGCATCAACAGGGTTCTGAAGCAACACGCCTGAAGCAAAGGGGTTGGGGCGGATCGTGCCTCTCCCACAGCCCCTGCTTAGGGCTGCTCAGGCTGCAGAAGAAAATGATGCAGTTGTCACATTTGGCTGGTTTTCTTAATGACCCCGAGGCCCATAAACACGGGAGCAGACTCTCGTCCCACTTACATCAGTGTAAATCAGCCGCGCTGAAATCACGGCTCTGCCCTGAACACAGATTTAAACGTCTAGACGGGGCGCTGGGGCTTTTTAAACCTAACCTCATTTTCTGTAGCAGCAGAAGGAGCACGGGGTAGCTCAGGAGTCCCGGGTTGGCTCATCTGGATCCGACCCGCTCCCCACCCAGCCTGGAGACAGCAGGGTGGGAGGGTCAGGGACATTCACCATCCCCTGTGGAGGACACAGAGTGAAAGTTCTCTGGGCCTGGCCTGATTTTTAAGTGCTAAACACTCAGCCAGGATCCCTTTAGGTCTTAAATTTAAGAAGCTGTTCTCGGTAGCTGGCACAAACATCTTCATTGCTTTTGAAGCGGCGTCCATCGCGAGGCATCTTCCTCATCTGAGGCAATTAATTCTGACCTTTCGAAGGCAGGGTTGGAGGGAGGGCTGAGACCTTCCAGCCGAGCAGCTGACGGCGCTGGGGGTTAAAAAAATACACGAGCTTTCAGGAGGACAGACCGTCCTGTGGGCTGGAAAAATGTGCTCTCCTTGGACCAGGCAGCGTTACCGTGGCCGAGCTGATGCTCGTGGCTTCTGCAAAGTCTTTGTTTCACCAGCGGCTTCTCCTTTCTCTGCTCCTCACGTTGGATGCTTCCAAGGTCCTCTTGGTCTTCTGATAAGCAGGAAAGAGCAGGTGCAGGGTAGGGAGGCATCTCCTAAACATTCCTGGTCGAGGGACAGCTGAGATGAGGCTGATTCCAGCTTCCCAGCAGCTCCCTCCCTACAGATGAGCAGATGCCTGATCCCTGTCCCAGGGGAGCTGCAGGAAGGGGGCAAATAGGTGTTTTTGGCTCTGGAAACATCTTGTGGGAAGATGTATTTTCTCTCTCAACCCAAACCCCCTTCTCCTGCCAAGACCTTAGTGCCACAGAGCAGAACTCTGCCCGAGGAGGAGGAGAGGCTGATGGGGGGAGGAGATTTGCTGTGTTTAAATCTCTCTGCCACCAGGTTCATGACGACGCTCTGTAGAATTACTGCTATTTTTGATACCACCAGAGCAGCTTTTCCCCCAACCTCACCTCCCAGGGGACACCAGCAGCTCGGTGCCAAGCGCTGTCTCCCCATACTGGGTTATTCTCCACACGGTGCCGTCGTCCTCACACCCTCCCCTAACGACCTTTTCTGTTAATGACACAATTTTCCGGCTCCTACCAAAGCTGCCGCTCGCCTCGTCCTCCCGCTCGGTGCCCTGATGTTTCCTCTGCCTCCAGTTCATCACCTCTGGTTCCTGCACTTAGCACAAGCTTAAATAACTCAGTAGCTCCTACTCCTTTTATTCCCTTCACAATCTTTTCCTCGCCGCTCTCTGCTCCCCCTTTAATACTTTCCAGACCTACTTTTTTTTTTTTAATTTCTTCTTTTTTTTTTCCCTTTCTCTCTTTTTTTTTTTTTTCCCCAGCTTTTCTATTTAAGTTCCCCAAGTCCCTGAGTCATTCCAGTTGCTCCCTGCCGTGCCATTACCCATCTCTGTAATGTCCTTTTTCATATTTAGGTGATCAAATCTGGGCACAGCACTCCAGATGCACCCTTATCACTCGGTCCCTTACACCACATTAGAAACGTTGCCTCCGCCGTGCGCTCGCTGCTTTCCATTTGTGCTTTCCACTGGTGCAGCTCAACATGGGGGGGGTTACTGGTTTTAATTATCCCTGTCCGTGTCGTGACATCAGGATTCACCCCCCGCTTTGGTGCTGGGGCATCAGAGGAAGCTTCTGCCCGAAGCCTTTGCTCTAGGAGTAGGTTTTAACTGTTGTCTTGTGTGCTTGAAAACTGGGATACAGGGCTGGGGGGGGTTGGGTGGTTTCTTGATGCTGTGAGGGATCTGCTGGATGTGCTGGGACAAGTTGCTTCCCCAGTCAGCACAATGGGCAGAGCAGCATCTCCTCTGGTCGTGGGGCTCTGCAAGCCCTTGGCATCAGGCTCAACTGGTCCCATCACATGGCAAGGACCCACCTTTTGTGGTGGCTCTGGTCTCTGGGCCAGTTTTTGGGGTGGAAAATGCCATTCTGAGGTGGAAAAAATGGAAATGTTTCCTTCTGGAAACGCTGCTGTGATGTTTTCCAGAAAACCCACACGCACATTTAGCACAGAACAAGAGGAACCGGCCTCAAGTTGCCCCAGGGCAGGTTTAGGTTGGAGCTGAGGAACAATTTCTTCCCCTCCAGGGTTGTCCAGGGCTGTGCCAGGCTGCCCAGGGCAGTGGTGGAGTCCCCGTGATCCCTGGAGGGGTTTGCAAGCTGTGGAGCTGTGGTGCTGAGGGCCATGGGTCTGTGGTGCCCTGGCAGAGCTGGGGGATGGTTGGACTCCATCAGCTCAAAGGTCTCTCCAACCCAACCGATTTGATGCTTCTATGAAGTGAGGGACTTGAGAGCAAGGGAAGGCATCTTTGGGTCCCCTTGTGGTTTGCAGTAAACAGCTCAACTCAGGGTTTTCAGAAAGGGACCCATTTCCCAGCGTGTTTTCATGTATTTTCTGGTAATTACTGCGTTTATTTCTTGACCAGCGCCTTTTTCTCTCGGTGCCTCTTTGTCCTCTACCTTTTAATCACAACACAAACCGAACACCACCAACGTTTCCTTCCCTCCCCCGACAAATATCAGCCCCTCTCCCCGAGAATTTTCTGACCTCTCTTTCTGGTTTTGCTCCCCAGGAGCTTCCCAACGAGATTACGCTAATTACTACCAAGGCCTGTGGGACTCCAGCAGCGAGACTCCCCAGGAGCTCGCCTTCCGCCGCGGAGATCTCATCTACATCCTGAGCAAGGTACGAGCAGCACCGCGAGCCCCTGGGCACCCCGGCGTGGGGCCGGGGCTCAATTTCCAGCTTGAAAGCTGATGAAATGGGTAAAAAAATCAAGCTCCAGAGTTAAACCATCGATTTAGCGGAGGGGGGAGAGCAGGGTGTTGGGGTCTGAACCCCGTCATCGCGCTGCCTTCTCCGTGACTGCCCTGTCGCTGCTACTCCAGCCCTTCACACGTGGCATTTCAGATGCCCCAAAGCAAGATTCGTTTCTTTTTTTTTCTTTTTCTTTTCTTTTTTTTTTGGGGTTTTTTTTTTTTTTTTTTTCCATGGTAATGGAGTCTGTACGTGCTGGTGCTCAGGTATTACAGGGGTAATTGAGTTGCTCAGCCGGGTGTGACCAGGGCTCCCGTCGGCAGGTGAATAAATTAAGGGTTTGCATTAACAGGGTCTGCGGGGGCGAGAGCAAAGCCACCGGTGGCTGTGACCCTCTGTCCTCCCCTGCTCGTCCCCGCGGGGCTCTGCCCTGCCTCCCAGACGGTCCCCACCGGAGCCGGGTGGCCCCGGCTGGCAGCGGCGAGCTGGGGGTGGTTGCATTTTACGGGTGATGGTTTGCCACGCGTGATCTGGGGGTGTGGATGGTGGTTTGTGATGCACTTTGCACCCCAAGATGGTGCAGGGACAGCGACGGGCTCGGTCACTGTGCCCCATCGCTGTGTACCCTCAGCGGGCACCCACCCGGGGAAGGTGAAGTGGAGCCAGTGTGGGGAAGGGCAGCGGGTGGCTCAACTGTGGTGGGTCTGGACCTTTGGAGATGAAGAGCAGCTCCAAGGTTCAGGCTTGTTCAGTCCAAGGCCACGTTTTATAGCTGACTGAAAGAAGCAGGTTTAGTTTGGCATCCTGGCTGTAGCCACAGGATGACCCCGGGATGGACACGGGTGGTTGGATGCCTCAGTGATGGGCAGGAGAACGGCTGCAGCAGCAGGGCTGGGTGTCTCCCTGGAGGTTTGGTCCATCCTGAAGAGCCCTCAAGGCTGGACCCACAGCCCTTTGCTCAGACAGGCTCCAAGCCAGGCACCCCTCGCATGGCAGCAGCCTCGAGCCTGGCACGGGCTGACCACCAGCTCTTTGGCCACCTCCTCAAAGGTCTGCAGCCACTGTGGCACATTTTTAGGTGGTGTATTTGGAACCATCTCCCGCTCATCCCTGCAGAGGCAGCTGCATCCCTGGCAGCAGCAGCAGCAGCAGCAGGGTCTGGGCTTTGCCGTCCCTTTCTGGAAGGCTGAGAATTCCCCATCTGTGGATCTCAAAGCGCTTTATGGCGGCATTTAGCGACTGGCTGCCACCCAGGGGAGGGCTGACCTGCTCTGGGCACTGAACCCACAGCTCCAGCTCAGCATCTCATTTATCCAGGGGGCTGACACCAGCAGCAACCCAGGGATGTCCCGGGGAGGAGGGTGGGGGGTACCCACAGCCCCCAGTGCCCACGCCGCTGCCGGTACCTCGGTCCATCCCACCGACAGCCAAGCGGGTCAGGTCCCCATCCCTTCCCCCATGCCAGCTCGGGGACACAGCTTGGAGTCACGGCAGGGTTTTCGCTCTCTTCAGTGGCTCCAGATTGCGACTCTTGTGCCGGCTTCCTCACACGTAACCGATCGGTCCTGAGAGCTTTTCCCCCGTAAATTACTTTGCGCGACGGATGCTCGCGGCGGCCGCAGAACGGAGAAGACATGGGGCTCGGGGGGGGGGGGGGGGGGGGGGGGAAGGGAGAGGGGGGGGGGGGTGGGAAAGGTGTTTGAAAAGCCTGTTCACTCAGCTGCATTTTAATTTCCTTTTCAATCTTGTCCCAATTAATTTCGCAGAATTAATCTCACAGAAGCAAACTCGGCAGCACCGAGGCTGCCGTTTCAGCGGCGCGGTCGCTCTGTCTGAACATGAAATAGTAGCTAATATAAAAATCCATCTGGTGTGTTTGAAACACACGCCGGCTGCTGCTCGGGTCCTGTCTGACATTTCGAGCATCAACAGCGGGGAAAAGTGATTTGGGGGTTAGTGGACATCAGTAGATGGCGGGGAGGACACACGCACGCTCGGCAGCCCCGGGGCTGGGGGCACAGGGAGGGTGGGTGATGCCGTGGCAGAGGGCGAGGGCAGCGTTGTCACCCACCCTGTCCCTCCTTGGAGTGGTCCCTTCGCTGCCTTGTCCCCAGAAGCCCCATCCCTCACCTGACCACTTGTGCCAGGGCCAGGAGACTTTGAGCTGGAGTCCCAGGAATGTGAGTCAAGAGCTTTTCTCGTTGTCCCCCCACCCCAGACCCTGGTTGTTGCACCCCAGTGCCACCAGCACTCGGGTCAGGCCCCAGGGATAAAGTCACCTGCAGGGATAACGGGGCTGGGGCGGGGGGTCACAGGCTGCAGAGCCCATACCCACCTCATCACCCCGCTTTGCAGGGACCCCCAAAACACCTCTGCCACAGCGCAGCCCAGCGGGGCTCATACCTGGGGGAATGACTTTGGGGAGGGAGAAGGAGCGATCCCAGTAAAAGCCCCAGCGCCGTGTCCTTTTTCCCAGCACCGGTCCCTTGTCCCCCGGCTGAGTGATTTGTACGTTATGATAATTATTTGAATGCAGCGCGACTTCCTATTTTAAGTGGGCTTAGTTGGATGTGACAAGCCGGCCATAAAACCGGATAAGTTAATTCTCTCAATTGCTTTCAATGAAAGCAGGGGGGGGAAGGGGGCGGGGGGGGGGGGGGGGGCAGTATTCCCATACCCCAGACCCCCGAGCGAAAGGCGTGTGGTGACATCTAGTGGCTTTCTGGCTGGATTTGGGGCCATCTCGCTTGTGGGGAGAGGCCACTGGGGTGGACATGTGTGTGTCCCCCCCCCCATGATGCACTGAAGTTGGTGGGTGATGGAGCTGGGGTGTGATGAGCGCGGTCTGGGCTCAGCACGCAGCCTCACGCCGGGGCTGTGGGCTCAGCCCCCCTGGGGTCTCTGGTGGGGTGGGCTGTGGAAATGGGCCCCCGGGGTCTCGGCGACGTTCGGCTCCCATTAATAACCCCTCTGGGAGGCTCCTGAGTTGGGAGTGATGGGGCTGGGACGGCGGTGGGGTCAGCTGGAAGGCAACGGTCACCCACCGGTCAAATTCAAGCGAGGACCATCCTTCCCCTGCCGGCCCCTCAACCCCCCTGGCGGGAACCAATCGTCCAGAACAAGCCCCTGGCAGCCTCATTCCTCCCAGGTAATTTTTATAAATGAGGGGACACCCATCGCAGCCGAGGACAAAAGGGTGGCCGAGCGCTGGGGAGGCAGAGCCGATGCTCCCCGGAGCCCACGCGGCCCCCGACGCCGCATCCCCAGCGCTGCCCCGTCCACGGGGACCCAACGACAACGCAGGGACACGCGGTGACCCTGGCCCCGTGGTTGTGGTACCCCCAGTGCCAGCCCTGGTGGTCTCAGCGAGGGGGGGGGGATGCTGATATGTTACCCACCCCCTCCAACCCGTGAACTTCTCCCGAGCTGGCGTGTGGTTCTGGCGAGGGGCTTTCAGGTTTGAGACGTAGTCTGGCCATTTATTTTGCACGGAAATTTGTAATAAATGCTGTTAAAGACTTTGGCTTTGACAGAGGTAATAATAAATTCACTGTTAAAGACAGTAGTTTAATTCCTTATACCCTCCAATACCGCACAGAATAAACTATATTCATCACCGAGTAATTTTTTACCACATAAATCTTTAAAACTAACCGTCGTAGGCTGTTGAGGCTGAAATATTGTGAATTTATTAGATATGCCCATGTAGTATTGGATTCAGAGGTTTCCATTCGAATATATTACAGGGGAAATTTGTGTCTTTAAGTGTGACAATCCTTCCATTTTCCAAAGCCAGCGTTAGAACCAGCAGCTCCTCCAGAGTCAACTCTGCCTTTATTAGGCAGAGATTTAGTAACGAGCCCCTCGCTAATCTGCTGGGGAGGTGTTGGTGGGGGGGGGGGGGGGGGTTGGGGGGACATTTGCCGTGATGCCCTGCTTCGAATGGGTGGCAAACAATAAAACAGTAAACCAAAATGATACAATTAAAGAAATAAGAAAAATGCAACGCAGTAAATTCCAATCAAATCATCAAATCATCATCAAATCAATCACCAAATCATCGTCAAACCATTAACGAACTAATACCATGATAAAATGAAATCATAAAATCAAATAAAGTAAAGTAAACCAAAATAGAATAGCTTTTGGTTTCCACCGTTAACAAACGCCCAGCGATTTCCCGGCTTATTGTGTAAACGGAGGTGGAAATTTCACGCGGGGCTGCGATGATGGGAAATACTGAAGTGGATCCGCATCATTCGGACCATCCCTGCCCTGCCATAACCCCCCCGGGCTGCCCTGCCTCGATGGCTCTGCATATTCTATAGATACCTACACGTGCGGGCAGATGGCAGCGAGTCGGTTGGATTTGGAACTGGGGGTGATGCTTCGTCGGCCGTAGAGGGAAGGAGAGGACACTTGAGGATGAACCCCCCGGGTGGGTGCACGTGGGCAGATGGGGATGGGTTTAGGGGCAACACCTCCAGCACCCTCAGCACGCCCGGGGTTGATCTGTCCGAGCCTGTTGAGCGTCGCGTTCCGAGCACCCTTGTTTCCTTTGCTAATGTAAAATACCAGCAGACAGTAGAAATCTTTGTTCATTAGAGAGAGACGGAGATAATTATAAAACCATCTCCCGGTTCATGAGGCGCGGGTAACATTTAAACCAATTGATGTGGTAACATTTAAAGCAGTTATATTGCAAAATGTCACGTACGGTCTAGTTTCATTAGAGACGAGTTAATAGATGGGTGGAATTGGAACTCCAGGCTCTGGGCATAAAACCCAGAGTTTTCCCTTTGCCGTAACCCAGCCTCGCCGGCCGTGCCCTTCGCACCGAACGAACCCCCAAAGGGCTCAAACTTCCAGCACGAATCAAGAGTTCAAAGTGACAACCACAGCCAAGCTGGTGGCCAGGGGCAGGGTGGTTCGGAGCATCCTGGTTCGGAGCATCCCAGTAACGCACAGGGTTCATATTCAGCACCCCACATCTGGGCTCTCTCCACACGAGGATCCTCGTGAGCCGCCCGCTTCGGCACCGTTGCCTTTTCTCCTTTTCTTTTTTTTTTTTTTTTCCCCTTCCCCTCTCCCTTTTCCAAG
>JANVCC010000065.1:3259204-3275034 GCA_025345505.1 Todiramphus chloris collaris | reverse complement strand
CATCCCCCTGCCTATATCCCCCAGGCTGTATCCCCCCGGCTGCATCCCCCTGGCTGGTGCTGCCTTGCTCAGCTGGGTGGTTGGTTGCTGGTATTTACTGGGAAATGACTAACGGGCTAAATCCTGAACACCTTCCATCAGGCCGGTCTCCCCACAGGAAGCCTGAGAACTCATCTCAAGGAGGAGCTGAGCTGTTGTCTTTGTCAAAACTGCCCACGTGCCACCTCGGGTGGTCGTTTCTACCTGACCTTCTGCTGGGAGCCATCACCTTCCTCTCCCTCCATCTCCCGCAGTGCTGCTTGCTCTGAACCCCTTGTGGCTGTTGGCTTCTTCCCTCTGGGCTGGGATGCGGAGAGCCTGATGGGATGGGACACACAGAAAGATCCCAGTGGGATGGGACACATGGAACTTCCTGGGATGGAACACACAGACCCTACTGGGTTGGAACACCATGGCCACCCCAGACGATGCTGGGGCAAGAGGGGACAAGGGGAAGGAGCAATGCCAATGCCAATGCCCCAGCCCCAGCTGTGTGTCCTCACCTCCTCACAGCAGCTGGGAGCTGAATCATTGGAAACAAGTGGGAAGCGTTTCTTCTGAGGGGTTTTACCCCACAGAAGGGCAGGCAGGGGCAGGCTGAGCTCTGCAGAAATGGGTGAGCATCACTTAACTCCTCCGTGCACCAGCCTGCGTGACGTGCCAAGGACCCGGCGTTCCCAGCCCCATCCCTGTGCTCCCGCTGGCTCCGAATCCCCTGGGGACAGGTAACCCCTTGGTTTCAGAGCTGGCCGTCACTCCGAGCAGCTTTTTGAGGTAGAGAGATGTATAGCTGACCCGGCGTGAAGCTGGGCAGTGTCGGCCGACCCCTCGCCCGCCCTCCATACCTCATCTGGGAATTAGATTCCTCCGTTCTCCCAACGATAACGTATGACACACGAGCACTAATACCAGGGCCGAGCAATCATAAACCAATAAGTCCCTGACCGATTGGCTTTTCCTTCGGCATCCATCAAAGCATCATTGATCTTCTGGGTGAAGGCGGGGGTGATGAATGGCCTGCCCCAACGCGACGGGGTTGTTTACGAGAGCGCGGTGGCAAGGAGGGCTTGGGAGCACTGGTGAGGAGCAAATATCATCTCGGAGAGCCCGTGATCGCTCGGTGAGGAGCGGGAAGGATGCTGGATGGGACAGCTGGAGCTTGGTGGAGCAGGGGAAGCGGTGCTGGAGAGATGTGGCTGAACATTGAGCCTCTCACCAGGTGGTTGGCCACCTGAGACCGTGGAGTTGGCCACGTTCCCGTCAACACCTCTGTGACCGTGGGCTTGGGCTGGGGGGGTGTCCCCCCTGATGGAGACAGGGGGGGATCTGGAGCTGGATCGCTCAGGGGCTCCGCTTTCCCCCCACCTCAGAAGAGCATCGTCTCTGCTGAGTGATGCTGGAGGAGCCGTAGGACAAGACAGGGAGAGAAACCAGGTTGTGGTTGTCATCTTGGGGTGGTTTGTTTTTTTTCTTTCCCTTTTTCCTTCTCCCTTGTCAATGGAGATGAGCAGCATAAAGCTTTTTATGGCCCCAAACCAACCTGCCATAAAAGCCCCGACTGCAGCGGTTATCGGAACGAGCATCTGCATCAGGTTCGCTCGGCGCTGGGAGTGAAACGGGGAGAAGCACTTTGAGGGTTTTTTTATTTACTCCTGAGAGGAAATCACAGTGTCTGGGGAGTGGAGTGAGGCCATCGTGCCTGTCTAGAGGATGGCTGGGCAGGGGGGGGTGGCTACCAGGCTGTTGGGGGTAACCCCCAAATCCAGTTCCCCGTCACATGCCAGCCTGGAGAGGGCACTGGTTTCCCAGTTCGCTCTGCCCTGCTGCGTTCCTGGGGCTGGGGCAGAGCGATAGGCTCTGCTCTGCCCCCTGACCGATGCCCAGTGCTGCTGGGATGGCAGCACCCGTGGGTGCTGCCTCCAGCACCCTGCTGAGCACCCGATGGCCGTTAAGTGGTTTGCGGGGTCTGAGCATCCCCCTCCCCTCTCCCGACACTGAAGCACCAGCACATTCAGGGCCCACCGACCTCCCTGGGATAATTATCTTCCCTATTAGTGGGTTTTCAGTCCCTTCTGTAAAGTCTCAGCTAAATTACTTCCCCCTCCCTCCCAGCCCAGTTCAGGCAGGTACTGAGCACAGAGGCCCCATTAGCGTGTAATTAGGTAGATTCCAGCAAAAACCATCCTCCAGCTCCCTCCTCCTCCTCCTCCTCCCCCCTCCAAAAGCGGGTACCAGGCATCAGCACGTTAGCGAGATGCAAATGAGCACCTCCAGACGAGAGCAGAGTTCACCCTGCACTGGGCTCTGCCTTGCTGTGCCAGTGCACTCCTCGTTTTAATAGTTTAATAAAAATTAGCATAATTAACGAACATCTGTATGATCCAGAGTGGTGCAATTTGGCACTTGGAAACGAGGACTTAAACATTATTGCTGGGAGTTTAATGTTGTTTTAATTCTTTTTGGCACTGCGCAGTGAAATAAACGCTCGGTGCCGCGAGTTCTCGGCTGGCTCTCATTTGCATTTTCCTCCCTTTGATTATGAGCAATCACAGACTACCCCGGCAATTCATCAAAGCAGAAATTATTTTAAAATACCTCACAGCGTTCGGGCTACGGTGGAGCTGGAAGCCGGGGAGAGGAGACTGGGGCCTCCCCGTCACGCCTGGGGCCTCCCTGTCACGCCTGGGGTGCATCTCAGCCCCCCCTGCCCATGGGGCTCCAGCTACAAATGGACCAAAATTTGTTCTTTCTCGGTTTGCAGGAGGATTTTTTTTGTAGCTGGTGAGGACAGGGGGATGGAGCCCCCATCCCTTCCCTTCTTCCTTTCCAGCAGCATCGTGGGGGCTTGACTCAGCTGTTTGCTGGGGTGGGTGTCCCTGGGGGAGCTTTGGGATCCCAACCCAGGAAGCGTTGGGACTCTGGGGAGCCTTTGGACTCCGGGGAGCCTTTCTTGGCTCGGGCAGCAGCAGCTGCAGAGCTGGGAGCGATGGCTGTCTCTGGTGACTCAGCCTCTTTCCCCCAGCAAAGCCCTGCTGAGAAGCAGGGATGAGCTGGGGACCCATCAAAAGCCCCAGCCAGGCTGGGGGTGGGAGGAGGGGGGGGTGTCAGAGCTCGAGTGGTACCAGGGATGGGACCTGCTGCTGAGGACAGCACTCAACATCTCCTTTAGGGAAAAAGCAATCTCCTCTTTCGATGGCAAACTTCTGAAGGCTGTGAGCTGACTGCTCCTCGCACACACCGTGGTGGGGAGGGATGCTCTGTTATTGTTTGCCTCCAGTATCTGTTGTCAGGGGTACATCTGGGGAGGGGATGGGTTACCCAGGCACCATGCATCTCGAGATGCTCCCCAGAGCTCCAGGCTGGGCCCTGGGCCATCCCAAGCATTGCCACCTGAAAATAAAATAACCCCAAAAATATTCATAGGGTGAGTTAAAAGCTGAGTTTCCAAACAAGCCCCAAGCCCTGCGTGACCCGGGGTGGGGAAGGGGGGAGAGGTGGGACTGGGGTGTTTTCTGGTGGGATTCTGGGGGCTGCTCTCTGCAGATGCCGAAGGAAGGGTCCCGAGCCACGTCCCCTGTCCCTGCACTGAACCCTGGGGCTCTGTCTCCCCAGGAGTACGACGCGTACGGCTGGTGGGTCGGGGAGCTCAACAGCGAGGTCGGGATCGTGCCGAAGGATTACCTGATGCCTGCCTACCGTCTGGAGGAGCAGTGAGGAGGGTGGCACCCACGGTGAGACGTGGCACCCTGGGGGTGCTGAGGATGGGGCGTGGAGGTGGGTGCTGGGGAGGCAGCTCCGTCCCTGGGGTGCCCCAGCATCTCTGGGGTGCTGAGCCTTGAGCACCGTCTTTGGCTCCATCTCCTGGGCTCCGTTTTACGCGGGAGCAGGCGAGACTGGGATCCGCAGCTGCAGCTCAGGGACAAGGCCACTGTGCCCAGTGTCCCTCCCCTGACTTCAAGTGGTAAAACCACAGCAGCCACCTCCACCGGACCCAGAGGGCCGTGTGTCACCAGCTGCCACGCCGAGCAGTGGGTTGTGTCCCAAAGGAGACCCCCTTATGGAAGCATTTGGCAAAATGGGGAAACTGAGGCACGAGTCAGGGCTGGAGGAGGGGCTGGAGCCAAGCTGGAGGCAAAGCATCCACGTTCACCCAGAGATCTCCCACCCTCCTTGTCCCCTCTGTGCCCATGAGTCCCCGACACGTGAGGCCGTGTCAGCCCCCGTTGTGACTTGGCATCCCCTTCCCCACCATCACCCGTGTCTCTCCCCGTCCCCCAATCCAGGTGCTTCTCTCCGTGGCCCTGCTGAAACACCAGTAACACCATCCCCACCACCAGCCTCCCGTGGGAACCCGTTGCGTGGAGAGACTCACCCCCCAGCCCAGCCCACTCACGCTGCCCCAGAGCCCTGGGGGACCCGCTGTGATGCCAGCGGGGCACGGCGGGGGCTGGCACCCCATAATAAACCTGTTTCCTTCTCCATGTTTGGCTGCTCCAGACTTGGTTGAAGGGCTAGAGCTGGAGCTGGGTGAGGTTGGTGACCCCTCACCTCCAGCCCCAGCTCTTGAGCATCCTCAGAGCCCTGCAGTCCAAGCCCATCCCAGCCTATGACTGAGGATTAACCCAGCGCATCCTCCTCCTCCTCCTCCTCCTCCTCCTCCCGCACTTGGCTGAAGGGCCACTAGATGGTGGTAGGTACCTGCTGACTGCTGCCTTCCCGGGGAGGGTGCCCAAACCCCCCGGGCTGCACCAGAGCAGCCCCCACCCCCACCCCAGACACCCCCCCCCCCCACCCCCCACCCCCGGGTGCCAAAGCAGCGGCGTCGCCCGCGGGCTGAGCCCAAGGCAGCGGCCGAAGGGCTTGCTCCGGGGCACATCTGTACAGATGTTGGGAAGCCAGATGGGAACGGGGGAGGGAGCTCGGAGGGATGCAGGGACTCCGGGGATGCAGCCGACCCCGACCCGGCACCCGCTGCCACAGGGCCCCCCCCCCCTCCCCCCCCCGCTCGCACTGGTGCCGGCATCTCCCTGCTGGGGATGGGGTTGGGATGCCCAGAGCTCAGCTGGGCAGGGCACAAGCTTGGCTCAAATCCCTCGCGTGTTCCTGAGCTGCTCGGAGAGGGAAACTTTCCCTCGGCAAGATGCTCAGCCCTCCCTCCCCCTGTTCTGTTTCCCGATCCGTGAGCATCTTGCAAGGAACAATTCATTGAGGGGGGGGGGAGCCGTAGCTGCAGGGGCAGTGCCCATCTCTCCCAGCATCATTCCTGGGAGCTTCTTGCCATCGCAGATGCTCCTGCCCAGGCAGATGCTCTGGTGCAAAAAAGGACCTGAGCTGGGGACTGACTGGACCCATCTGCTCCAGCCCCAGATGCAGGAATGGCTGTCTACACCCCGTTCCCCCTCCCGCTGCTCAAAGCAGGGCCCAATCCTGCCCCAGAGCCACGGGCTGACCCCAGGATCGCTGGGCTGAGACCTTCAGGCTCTGCTGGAGGAGCCGGGAAGGGGAGAGTGGAGCAGGGAGCAGGATGCTCTGGCCAAGCAAAGGCTGCTCCAGCCCCAGGTTGGCTCCAGAGCCCCTTCCCCCCCCAACCCTGGCACCGTTCGCTGTGTCAGGGCAGGGTCGGGGGGGGTGGGGGGGGGGGGGGGGGGGAAGCACCAGGGTCTGTTGGCAGGGACTGGTGGAGAGGCAGCCGTGCTGGGGGTGAGCTGAGGCTGCGCTGGCTGGAGAGCCTGGCCACCTTCCAAAGCAGCCAGGCTGTTTTGCTGGCAGTGGGGAGGAGAGAGACGTGCCAGGCTGGCGGGGGAGGGCACGGGGAGGGGGCTGAGGTGGCCTCACCCGCTCTGGGTGGCATGGGAAGGTTGCCTGGAGCAGCTCCAGGTGCCCACCGTGTCCCCCAGCCCAGGGAGGGGAGGGGGCTCTGCTCCCAGAGATGCCACAGCTCCTGGGCAGGCCTCGGGCCAGCGTGGCAGAGGGGACTGCCACCTCCCACCCCCCAAAGCCACCCTGCAGCCCAAGCAGGACCCCACTCCCCACCACCCCCCCCCGGCTCTCTCTGGGGTGGGCACTGATGCTCAGCTCCCTCCCAGCAGGAGTGGGGCCGATTCCCACCCCCAGCCAGGGCTGCCACTGAGTCACTGGGTTCCCAACAGCCCCGCGGAGCTGCTCAGCACCTCTGGGAATAATCCCCCCTGGCTGCAGGCCCGAGGGGGCACGATGGGCACCACGCAGCCCTGCGAGGGGCTGGGGACCTCCCTGCACCCCATTCCCGAGGGATGTACCTGGCTGAGCCTGTGCCAGGCCCAGTCCATGGCACAACCCGTGCCAGGGGCAGGATGTGGCCTCAGCTGGGGGCATGGTGCTGGCATGAGGCAGAGGGCAGGTGTGGGCACAGGAGGGGGGTCTGTGGGCATAGAAGGGGGTCGGTGGGTGAAGGAGGGGGGGGTCTGTGGGTGCAGCAGGGGGTCTGTGGGTGCAAGAGTGGGCACAGGAGGGGGGTCTGTGGGCACAGGAGGGGGGCTGTGGGCACAGCTGGCCTCCCAGCTGCACCATACGGATGAATATTCACGAGGCGGGGGGGGGAGCAGCCAATGGCAGCGGCGCTGGGGCACTGCCAGCAGCTGCCAGCCTTTGCCATGAACTTCTCCTGCCATTTCAGATGCGTCTCGCTGGGTTTCCAACCCTCCCTCCCACTCCCTGGTGCATCCTGACCCACCCTGGGGGGCTGAGACCCCCCCCAACAGCCAGGCCCAGCACCAGAAAACTCACTTTGGGGGCCAAGCTGGGAGCCCTCAGCCCTGGCTGACCCCAGCCACCACCCCAGGGCCCTCTCTGCTGCCCAGGGCAGGGTCAGCCCCGATGGTTTGAGCCGCTCCATGCCCCCGGGAAGGGGGTGGAAGAATTCCCCCTCTTTTCCCTAAATCCATCTATCCACAATTAGCTCGGCCTCGGCTCAGCTCCCTCGGCCCACGCAGCAAGGACAGACATTTGCCAGCGACCAGAAAGTCTCTTCTACTTCATTTTTATTTCAAGTCAGAGCACCTTGGCTCTGCCTTCCCCAGTGCCCAGGGTGACAGGAAGAGGTGCAGGAGAGCCCAGGGAGAGGAGCCCGAGCCCCCAGGGCTGCTGGGCACCAACATGAGGCAGCTCCCTGCTCCTTTTTCCCCCCATGCAAACTCCACCCTGGCTGTGAGGCCCCCCAATTCCCCCCTGTGCACGACCCCCAGAGCTCCTGGGGAAGGGGCAGCCCCTGGAAAGGGCAGGGGGGATAAATTTCCCCCTCCATTCACCTCCCACTAACCCATCTCCCTGCAGAGTGAGCAGTGTTGGGAAAGGCCCAGGGGATCTGCAGCCCAGGGGTGAGCTCCAGCTCGGTGCAGCCGAGAGCATCCTCCCCTCCAGGAGCAGGACTGGGGAAACACAGGACATTTCCTGGGGAACACTGGGGGGGACTGAACTGGAGAGAGCTGCTGGGCAGTGGGCAGCACAGGCTCTGCCAAGGAAAGCCATCCTCAGTCGTGCCACACGCGAGGCAGCGTGTCCCCCCCCGGGGCCAGAACACAGGATGCCACGGGCACTGGCACCCAGCTCAGCCCTGGTGCTGCTCCTGACGGAGAGCAAATGCCAGAGGAGCAACAGGGAGGGGTTTCACTACCACTAGACCCCTTCTCCAGAGAGAGGAGTCCTAGGAACGCGCTGCCCGGGCCATCGAGGAGAGTCCAGAGTCAGCAGGGAGAGAGCAGGTGAGCCCCGGGCACCGCAGAGCCTGGAACAAGGCCGTGTTCCCAGTCCCACCAGCCTGGACATCTTCCCAGCTCAGCAACGGTCCCTCTTCCAGCGAGGGCTGCAGGTGCCAGGGGAGGTGGGTGAGGTCACTGGAGCCATTTACTGCATCTCCTGCTGCCTGCCCGAGGGCTCGGCCGGCTCCTCCGGACTGTCCGAGTGGGCATCGTCCATGCCGAAGTCACTCCAGTAGGGGAAGGGCTCCAGGCAGCTCGGACCCTGGGGGCTTCCCAGTCCAGCTCCACTGGGAAGAGAGAACAGGTCAGAGCAGAGAAGGGATCCAGGGAAGACACCGGGCCTGAGGTGCCCGAGTTGTCTGCACACTGAGCGCTGCCTCCCCGGGCACAGCCCTGGCACAGCCCACGGCCTCTGGCCACCACTTGCCCCCCTGCACGGGCCCAGAGCAGCAACTGGGGGCAGGGGGCACTGCCTGGGTACCTACCCCTGAGCCTGGGCACCTGCACCCCCTGCCCTAGACCAGAAGGGCTCTGGTAACAGGGCTGTCTCTGGAGCCCAGACACCACTTTCCTCCTGCTGTTTGAGAAGAGAGATGAAGAAAGGTGGGTGCTGGGTGGGGCACAAGAGCCTAGCCTGGTAAACAGCTCAGATTTGGGGGGCAGGGGTGCCCAGAGCAGCTCTGCCAGCCCCAGGCAGGGACCCCACACCAGCCTGGCACACCCAGGTGAGTTCTGAGCTTGCTCAGCATCCTGCTGGGAGCTGCAGCAGCAGCAGACTGAAGATGCTCTCCCTCCTCTCCCACCAGGTCAGCTGCAGCCCCCCCAGAAAACCCCTCAGCTGGCTGCAGAAGGGGGCAGGCACCCCTGGGGAGGTGCCCAATTAATTCTGCAGCCGGCAGCAAGGGCTCCGGAGCCCCGACGGGCACGGGGAACCGCAGAACCCACTCACGCTGGGAGGATGAAGCAGAGAAAGGCTGAGCTTTGAAAGCCTCCAAAGGCTCCTCGCTCCCCAGAGATGAAGGGAGGGAAGCAGCTGAAGACCTTTGTAAACCTCAGCTTAAGTTCTTCTGAGAGACTCAAGCTCTTTTCTGCTAAGCCTCAGCCAGAGCCAGGACAGGGCCCTCTGGGGATGGTTGGTGACCCCAAGATGATGCCCAGGAGTGGCCTCCAGTATCTGAAGGGGGCTACAAGAAAGCTGGGCAGGGACTTGTTAGGCTGTGGGGCAGGGATAGGGCTGGAGGGGATGGATCAAAACTGGAGAGAGGTCGATTCAGGTTGGACAGTAGGGAGAATTTCTTCCCCAGGAGGGTAGGGAGACGCTGGCCCAGGGTGGGGAGACACTGGCCCAGGGTGGGGAGAGAGGTGGTGGAAGCCCCATCCTTGGAAGTGTTGAAGCCCAGGCTGGCTGGGGCTGTGAGCACCCTGCTCTAGTGGGAGGTGTCCCTGCCCATGGCAGGGGGGTTGGAACTGGGTGAGCTTTCAGGTCCCTTCCAACCCTCACAGTTCTAGGATTCCAATTCCTACCCAGCGTGCGGGTCCCCTCCGGGCAGCGCGGGCCGGGGCTCCTCCTCCTGCGCCCAGCCACAGTTGGACATGGCATAGTGCAGGATGGCATCGGTCACCGTCTGCGTGCCCCGGCCCTGCACGCACGCCTCGATCTCCGGGACCGAGAGCTGGCTCTGCAGGAAGAGGTGGAGGCGGCTGTCGGAGAGCAGGACCACGTTCTGCACCACCCTGCAGGGGAGAGAGAGGTGGGAGCGGGGAGCGCGCGCTGAGCCGAGGCCAACGGGATGAGGTTCAACACGGCCAAGGGCTGGGGCCTGCACTGGGGTCACACCAACCCCTGCACTGCTCCAGGCTGGGGCAGAGCGGCTGGAAAGTGCCCGCTGGGAAAGGACCTGGGGTTTGGTCAACAGGAAGGCTGGAGATGAGCCAGAGAGTGCCCAGGGGCAGAAGAAGCCACCAGCATCCTGGCTGTGTCAGCACTGGGGTGGCCAGCAGGAGCAGGGCAAGCATTGTCCCCTGGACTGGGGGCACTGGGGAGGCCACCCCTGGAATCCTGGGGTCAGTTTTGGGCCCCTCACTCCCAGCAGGACATTGAGGGGCTGGAGCGTGGCCAGAGAAGGGCAACGGAGCTGGGGAAGGGGCTGGAGCACAAGGGTGGTGAGGAGCAGCTGAGGGCCCTGGGCTTGTTGAGCCTGGAGAGAAGGAGGCTGAGGGGAGCCCTTCTGGCTCTGACAGCTCCTGACAGGAGGTTGGAGCCAGGGGGAGGTCAGGCTCTGCTCCCAAGGAACAAGCATCAAGGAACCAGCCTCGAGTTGCCCCAGGGAAGGTTTAGGTTGGAGCTGAGGAACAATTTCTTCCCCTCCAGGGTTGTCCAGGGCTGTGCCAGGCTGCCCAGGGCAGGGGTGGAGTCCCCGTGATCCCTGGAGGGGTTTCCAAGCCGTGGAGCTGTGGTGCTGAGGGCCAGGGGGCAGTGGTGCCCTGGCAGTGCCAGCTTGGACTCCATGATCCAGAAGGTCTCTTCCAACCACAGCAGTTGTGTGATCCTGAGCCCTGCCCCTACCACCAGCTCCTATGCCCCACAGCACCAGGGTGACCATCACCAGCTCCAGTGCCACCCGACAGCAGCGAGACCAGAGCAGCATCTCTGCTGGCCTCACGCTCTACTCACTTCTCCAGGAACTGCTGCAGCCCCTGCCTGCGCTTCTCGATGAACTCATCCGTGCTGCCCACGAAGAAGGTGGATTTCCCGGGCAGCTCTGGGACAGGCCTGCAGGGGTAGAGCAGAGGCAGCACTTTAGGCTCACTGGGAAGACTGGGTGGCAGAAGCCAGCAGGCCACTGCTTCACACAGAGCTGAACCCCAGGAGCTCAGGTGTCTCGTGTCTGGGAGGGGGTTCTCTCCACATCTGTTCCGAGCTCACAAGGGTCTCCCAGTGCAACTGGAAGCAGCGTCTGGCTGGGGGAGGGAGGAGGATGAGCCAAGCTTACACCAAGCCAGCGTTCTTCTGGAGCTGCCTCCTCAGCCACACGAACTCACGGTACCGGCGTCGCACGCATGAGGTCTTGGCAGTAAAGGCCTTGCTGTTGGTCTGTGGAAAGAAACCCGAGCCAGCGTGGCAATAATGCAGGTGATTGAGGGGGACAGAACCCCAGTGACCCCCCCTCGACAGAAACACTGAGCTTTGGGGTGCTGGAAGCACCCAGGAAACCTCAGCAGGCTCCAGGGGAGACATCAGGGCTCAACCCTGTGCAGACAGCGTAGGAAGGACAGGGCTGCCCAGGGCTCCCCCCTCCCCAGCTCCTGCCATCCCTGCTCAGTGCAGCCAGGAAACATTGCTCGTGAGCCCCCCGCCCCAGCTCGGCCCCTCGACTCACGTGCAGGAAGATTTTATAATCCACATAAGAGTTCCAGGAGCCTTCGTTCTGCACCCGCGGGTCCTGGACGCGCACCGTGGTCAGCTCCTGCCGCACAAACGCTGCCTGAGCGCGGGGAGGCTGCGCTCGCTGCCCCCCTCCACCCACCTCACCCCCTTAGCAGGGCTCATCGGGGGGCTCCCACCACCCCCACGGGGATGGGGACCCTCAACCACACCGGTTTGTGCGTCCATCCTGCCCCCGGGGCAGTGCTGACACCTCCAGCCCTTCCCCAGCTGCCCCTGCACAGGGTTTGGTGCCTCGAGCCCCTCTGCTGAGCTTCCCCCCCACCACCCCTGGCTCTGGCACTGCCAAACCCCAGCCAGGAGCAGACAAAACCCACGTCACAAAGGGTCTTTACTTCCTCTCGGTTCTCCAACATCCTAGAGGCAGAGCCCAGCGGGAAACATCTGTGAGGAAGGGAAAAATAAAAGAAATATAAGGATCTAAGAAGACAAGATCAACATATCCGGGTCTCCTGCGTCCTCTGCATCCCCCCCGAGGCACAACTCCAGGCTCCACGTCCACCCTCAGCTGCTCCCCCTGATCCTCTCTCCGCACGGAACAGAAAGGATCTGCTGAAACCCAGCAGCCCACAGGGGATGGAGCATCCAGCACCCATCCCCCGTGTGCTCCTCAGGCACCGTGGCCTGTTGGGCTCTTGCTGGAGAACGTTGCTGTGATCAGAGCTGGAGCTGCAGGACCTTCAGGACCTTGTTCCTTCCTCCATCAATCACCTCTGGGTGCCCCCCCCACCCAGTGATGGGCACTGGGAGCCTGCAGGTGTCTGGAACAGCTCTTGAAACCCCCCTGACACCAGAGAGAGGGGAGCTGAGCTCCCAGCTCCAACCCCCCCCCCCCCGGAGGACAGGCTGGGCTGCCTGCGCTCCTCTCCCACCTCACAGCCAGGTCACGGGGGCTCTGGGAGAGCTTTCCCACCAGGAATGACCCTCTCGTGACACAGCAGGAGAAATCACAGCTTTTTCCACCGGTTCCTTCTCCCCTAGGCCTCCCTCCCCACCCACTGCCTGCCCAGCACGGGCAGCAGCCAGGCCACAGCATGACCCTGCTGCTGCTCACCAGAGGAAACCAGCTTTTCTCCTGCATGGATCAGAGCTGATTTCCAGCTGCCTCAGCAAAGCCCTTTCTCTCCGGCACAGAATCATCAAATCGTTTTGGTTGGAAGAGACCCTCGAGGTCCCCAGCACTGCCAGGGCCCCACTGACCCTTGGCCCTCAGCACCACAGCTTGGAAACCCCTCCAGGGATCACAGGGCTGCCCTGGGCAGCCTGGCACAGCCCTGGACAACCCTCAAGGGGAAGAAATTGTTCCTCAGCTCCAACCTAAACCTCCCCTGGGGCAACTTGAGGCTGGTTCCTTGGTGTTTGTTCCTTGTGAGCAGAGCCCGACCCCCCTGGCTCCAACCTCCTGTCAGGAGCTGGCAGAGCCAGAAGGGCTCCCCTCAGCCTCCTTCTCTCCAGGCTGGACAAGCCCAGGGCCCTCAGTTTCTCCTCACCAGACTCTTTACCAGAACAAGCAGCAAAACCAGTACCGGATTCCACCCCCCCAGGCCAGGCTTTGTGTCTGCACTGCAGCCTCTCCCCCCAGCACCCTCCCTGACTCCCCCTTCCCCTTCCCCCAGTGGCAGCTGAGAAATGTTGTTGAAGCCCTTGGACCCCACAGGGGCACCCAGTGTCCCCAGTGCATCCCAGCTTTCCTGGCTCAGCCACACCACGAGCTGCTCCCAACCACAGCAGCTGCTTCCCCAGTGCTCCCAGCTCCTGCTGAACCCCGTCAGCTCATCTGCCCCACCACCCTGTGCTCCTGCAGGGCCTGGGGGGGGGAAGGGGACAGCAAGATAACCCCCAGCCCCAGTAAACACACAGCCCAGGCCGCTGAGGGACGAGGAGGTGACACAGCCTTTTGCCTGCTGCCCCACTCCTGCCTTTCAAGCATCTGGCAGTGCTGGGAGCCTGGCCTTTTTCTGGGCTGCTCAGAGGTGAAGCAAAGCTTGGCTGAAGCCAGAGCTAATTTGGGCTGGGATGAGGGGTTGAGCCACGGAACCACGCTTCAGAAACCTGGCCCCACCAGTTTGCAGGTGCTTTTCTGCGAGACTTCAGCACCCGGAGAGCCCCGACAGCATCAACGGCAGCAGAGAAGAGTTTTGAGGCAGACAAGGAGAGACCCAGGCCCGCTCTCGAGATGTCTCCCAGTAACCAGAGCTGGGTCACGCTGTTGGTGTTTCCAGTTTGGGCTGGAAGGGGGAGGGTGACAGGAACGTACCCAAAAAAACCACCACCCCACCAACTCCCCCCACGCTTCAGCACACGAGATTCTTCCCCTGGGGACGGAGGGGAGCGAAGGAGCCAAATGTGATGTGAGTCACTGTGGTCACAGGGGAAGCTCTGGACCTCCCCCGTGCTGGGGGCTCCCAGCCAGAACCAGTTCAGCAGCAGAGCTTGACCATTATGTTCCCCAGCCTCCCCAGGGGAGCGTCCTGCCGCCGCCATCCCGTTGCTTTTAGAGCTCCTTGCTCCGTGTTAACAGCCCTGCCTGGATTAAAAATGCAGGAGGGAGAAGAGAGAGGCTCCAAGATCACCTAATGGAACGGCAGAGGGTTGCCAGGAAGAGAAATTTAACTTCCCAGCTCCTGAAAGGGAGCTCCAAAAAGCAGAGAGACCCAGGGAGGGGAGGGAGGAGGAGGAGGAAGAAGAAGAGAAGAGGCTGTGAGGAAAAGGGAGACCAGAGTCCGAGCGCTCACAGCCACTACCTGTGCTTTCATTCAGAGCTCTACCCAGAAACACGTAATCTTCTTTGGGCTTTATTTGGAGTTAATTGATCTTAACTTGATAAACCAACTTGAAGCCAATGGAGAAGGCAGCCGGGAGCCAGCTTTAAACTGTTTCCCCAAATCCTCTTTCAGGGCTTTTGCTTAAAGCCTCCATTTAAGGGGCCCTGGGATACATGGTTTGGGTTTGGTTTAATCTTCCTCCCATTTGCATTTCGGTGCTTCCAGGGCTCACACTTTCAATGTCCTCCAGCCAGAGGTGGAAGCACAGCCCAGGAATGTCCCGAATCCAGCTGCTGGAGCCTCGGGACTCTCAGCAGCCCGGGACACAGCACTCGGGGTGTGTAACGCCCACAGACACTGCCTGTCTCTGGGTGGATCCCCCCAGCCCTGCCCTCGCTCTGCCGACGGGCAAAGCGCTCATTTTTATCTCCCGTGGGCTCTCTTTGCTATTCCTGCCGACTCGGACACCCCTATAACAGGGTCTCAGGGTCTCTACCCCTCCCTTCAGCAGCACTCACCCTTTCCTACCCTGCACGCACCAGGGAGGGTTTAGTCCCGCTCAGAACTCCCTTCCTCAGCTCCGGGCCGCCCGACGTTTTAGGTCCAGCCTCACAGGCTCGGCACAGCTCCCGGAGACTTCCACCCCACAAGAGCCTCTGAGCTTTGAGGAGAGGCTGGCAGAGCAGCCCCGCGGCAGGGCAAGAGGGAACGAGTTTCTTCTTGTCAGGCTCAGGTGGAGCTGTCACAGCGGCCCGAGAGGATTGTCTGAGATGGTTTTTCCCAGGAAGAAAGGGGCCCCCCCGTCCACCAGGCCTCCCACGAATCCCAGTGGAAGGGGGTGCCCCTGGACAGCCCAGCGGCCCAGCACCAGGGCCGGACACTCGACCAGGCTCAGGCCAACTCACAGCGGCCCAGCCCGGCCGACCCCGAGCTCCGCAGCCCCGTGAACGCGCCCGGGCCAGGCCCCGCCGCTGCTCCACACGCTCCCAGGGCTCGATGCCGCTGCAAAGGCGGCTGCTCAAGGCAGCG
The DNA here is from genome assembly GCA_025345505.1 of Todiramphus chloris collaris. Lineage (NCBI taxonomy): Eukaryota > Metazoa > Chordata > Aves > Coraciiformes > Alcedinidae > Todiramphus > Todiramphus chloris. Next base: position 3,260,020 of record JANVCC010000065.1, on the reverse strand, counting down.
CGGCCTCGGCCCGGCCTCAGCGGGAGAGGCCATGGCGGGGGGGGAGGCCCAGGCCCAGGCCCAGGCCCAGGCCCAGGCCCAGGCCGGCCCCACTGACCCAGGCCCTGAGGAGCCGCCGCCGCCAGCACCACCCCGAGCGGGCTGAGGGCCGCCCCTCCCGCCAGGCCCCCGGGATTCCCGGTCCCCCAACGCCACCGGCTCCTCGCCCCAAGCGGCCCAGGGCCCGCCCCTCCCTCCTGGCCCCCTCACCTCCTCTCGCAGGCCGCGGCCCCTTTAAGCGGCGTGGCGGCGCGGCGGCCTTATAGCGAGGGCGGCGCTTCCCCCTTCCGGCGCGGGGCGTGCTGGGAGTTGTAGTCCGCTTCCTGAGGCCGCGGCCTTGCGGGAGACTTCCCCGAGGCGGGTCACGGGCCACGGGGCGATCCCCGCGGGGGCGGTGGGTTTATAGGCCTTACCGGAGCAACCGCCACGGTGACGGGCGGGCTGCGGGGACTACAACTCCCGGCGTTCTTCGCGGCGGCGGCGGGGACTACGACTCCCAGCGTGCCCCGCGGCGGCGGCGGCGGTGCGGGGACTACGACTCCCAGCGTGCCCCGCGGCGGGCGCGGGTCGCGGCGCAGGCGCGGTGCGGGCGGCGGGTACTGGGGCTGGCCGGGCTCTTTTGTTCGAGGGAGGCGGACGGAGAACGGCCAGGCCCGCGGTGCCCCCGGACCCGCCCCGCCCGCCCGGCCCCGCAGGCCCCTTCCCCTCGGTGAACCGTTGGCGGGGCTGTGAAAGGTGAGCGGAGGCTGCCGGGGGACCGGGGGGGGGGGGGGGGGT
>JANVCC010000065.1:3234517-3254204 GCA_025345505.1 Todiramphus chloris collaris | reverse complement strand
CAGTGTTTGATCTTCTCTGGCCATGGTGGCAGCCCCTGGATCCTGTTCTCCGGGAGATCTCATGATGCCAGCAGTGTTTGGGCTTCTCTGGCCATGGTGGCAGCCCCTGGATCCTGTTCTCCGGGAGATCTCACGATACCAGCAGTGTTTGAGCTTCTCTGTCCGTGGTGGCAGCCCCTGGATCCTGTTCTCTGGGAGATCTCACGATGCCAGCACCACCCTGGGCTGTCCGTGCCAGCCCTGGCTCCTCCAGCTTCCCAGTAACCCAAGCTTCCGTACCCACTTTCATACTGGGCCTCTTTCTTCATGGCTTTTTATCAGGGTTTGCATTCTCTTCAGGTGGCTTAGGTGTGTCCCGTGCCCTTCTCCTTTTAGCTGCAGGCTGAGAAGTTCTGATTTCAGTCTCCCCCTGTTCCTCTTCTTCACACAGGATTTCAGCTTCGCCTTGAGCGTTGGGCGAGGAGCAGCAAAGGGAAGTGGAGAGATTGAGCGTAGGCCTGCCCTGGATTTGTCTTGAGATCGTATTTTGGGGGTATAAACCAACTGTTTTTCCCACACCTGAAGCATAGGAAGTTGGAATGATTGTAGGAAAGGTGCTTCTGATGCCTCTGGCAGTGCCTGTGCCGAGGCCTCTCGGGCAGGAGTCCCCTACCCCCGGGGTGTGCAGAGGAAAGGGCCTCCCCCCGCGCCTTGGCGTGAGGGAAAGGGGCCGCGGTGGAAGCTCTGGAGATGGGGGCACAACACGAAGGGGCTGGGGGGTGGGGGGAACTCCTCCCCGTGCCACCTTTCCCGAGAGATGGGGTTTGTTCCACCTTTCCCCCTTCCTGGAAAGCAGCCAGCACTGTGGGTGCGAACCCGGGCTTTGGGTTCCATAACAAAAACCAGAGGCTTTGGCTGCTCCTGGTCAGCTGCAGCCTCCCGAGAGGGTATGGGGAGCAGCTCCAAGGCTTTGCAGGGAAGAGTCCATGTCTGCCCCCCCCTCCCCGGGGGGATTTAAGTCTCTTTCTCGCGCTGGAGCTGCGTTTTTCCGACTGCAGTGCAGCGAGAGGCCTGTGCAGCAGAGCTCGTCTCTGCCGCTCCAGCGCCACGATCCCAACCCTCTCCGGCAGCCGAGAGCCGTGCCTTGGTCCTCACCCGCCTTCGACGGGCTCTGGAGAGCGAGCTGGGCATCGTCCCTGCCATGTGGGGACAGTCTGGGTGCCAGCAGCTCGAGAAGCCTCGGGGGCAGAGCGTGCCCCTGCGAGGGGGTGACGCTGGGGCTCGCGCTGGTGGAAACTGGGGGGGATGGCAATGGCTGAAAGGATCAGACCCCAAGCTCCGGGGGACTTTGGAGAGGTGGCTGCCACCCTACGCTGCTGCAGCCCCCTTTGCACGGGGGGGTTTTGTCCCTCCCCTTGGCAAGATCCTTCTCCCAAGTGCTCCTGGCCTTCGATTTGCAGCCTGTCTCCATTTCCCCGGCCTGTCCCACGCACATCCTCCCGTTTCAAGCAGCTCATCCCGGCCAGGCTCCACCGTCAGACTCCTGGATCCAGTTGCCACCTCGGGAAGCCACTGGGACATCCAGCTGAGCATCTGAAGGTGCCTTAGAAACCAGTCCAGCTCCAGTGACACCCCCAGTGCTCTGGCTAAAGGCCTTTTGGCTGCAGCCAACACAAGTCCCTGCTGGGCCGGGGGGGGGATGCCCGAGCTCTCACCCCTCCAGGCTGCCTCCCAGTTTATTTACTGGTTGTAGTGGGAGCTGTAACAGAACCTTCCTGGGAATCTCCTGTGCCGGGGTGTGTGGCTCTGGCCCCTTTCTCCAGCAGCCATGAGGAGGAGGATGGAGGAGAGGGAGGAAGGGAGGAATTGCCTGAAGAATTCCAGAGTGCAACACGATCTCTTGGCTTCCTGCTGGCTCCCGCTCGGGGATTAGATGCTGGCGGTGGGTCGGCCGGAGGCGTTAGGTTGTTGGTAGGTTGTTGGTAGGTTGTTGTGTTGCCCAGGAGCTGAGGTGGTGCTGGGCATCTTGGCCTCCTCGGAGCCTCTGTGCTCATCCCTCGGGCATCCGAGTCAAGATGCTCTCTTGTGTTTCAGCCCAGGAGCTGAGAGGGGAAAAGCCTCTGCTGGGTAAAAGCCTCTGCTGGGTGTTCTGGGGCTTAATGGGCTGTTTCCAGGTTGGGGTTTTTCTCTCCCCTTGTTGAAGAGGGCAGGAAAACTTCACTCCAGGGGGCTGGGTGCCCTCTGGGGGATTAGCTCTGCCATCACCTCGGCTGCTGGTCCAGGCAGGGCAGGGAACTTCTGACTTCACCAAGCACTCAGAGAGGGTTTAGTTCTTCCCTTGTCCCTGTCTCGTGTTCAGCTGCCAACCCCTCTCCTGACACCCAGTTAACAGGAGGGCAGGGACACCCCTCCTGCTACACACGAGGAGGATTATGATGCAGACAGAGCCTGGAGTCTGCGGCCTCCTGACTCGCTGGGTGGCCACCAGTGAGATGCTGGTGGCCCCTTGGGCCTGCCCTTTATTGCTGGTCCTCTGCCCTGGTTCAGCAGCCCCGGGTGCCGTGGCGAGGGGAAGGTTTGTTCCCCGACGTTGCGCTCGGGCGAGGAGGCTGCGGTCGCCTCCCTCGGGGATGGGGTGGCAAGGGAAGGTGGCCGAGAGCCCAGGCACTGGCTCAGCTCCTTGGCCAAAGTCGAGTTGAAAGCATCAGTGCAAGGGTGAGGTCCAAAGTATAAACCACCCTCGAGCCCCGTCCGAGCGAGCAGCCGACACGAGGTGGGCTCAGCTCGGCTCTGCTCCCTCCTGTCCTTTCCCCTGGGGCTTCTGCTGGGCTGAACTGGTGTCTTCTGAGCTTTGCAGGACTGGTTTTGAAGCCTTTGGAGGACACTGATGGCAGCATCTTGTGCTCCAGGGATCTCATCCAGCTGTGAGAGCTGCTGCTGAGCTCTGACACCTCCTTCGGCCGCTGTAGCTCTGCAGGGCTTTGGCTTCTCCACCGAAACCAGCCCCGGTTTGCCCAGATGGGTTGGGTTGGGTTTTTTTTCCCCCCTCCAAAGGAATTTATTCTAGAAGGTTCATGCCAACCTGAGTGCCAAAACAAGAAGTTTCCGGGCAGGTAACGTTTGACCTGCCCACCAGTCATTTCCCTTGGCAGAAGAGCTGTATTTTACTGGAATTCAAACAAAAAAAGAGAAGTGTTCCACAGCACTGAGCCTCCGGGGTGGGGGTTTGGGAGCCTGAGGTACAGGGTTGGTTTTTCAGGCCGACTGGGTCCTGTCACCAGTTTCACCAGTGGCTCTCAGTGCTGGGGTAGCTGCTTATGGGAGATAACAGATGGGCAGACTGGGAGCCTCCTGAGCCTTTGGCCGATCTAAATCGGTGCCACGCGTTCGGCCGCCGGCGAAGGCTTCTCGGGGGGTGGGGGGGGCTGCTTTGTGTTTTTCTTGAAACAAAAAGGGTTTCCTTCTTGGGAGACCTTCTGGGGGCCTTTCAGGGCTTCAGGGAGCCTGGAGAAAGATGGGGACAGAGTTTTGAGCAGGGCCTGTTGGGACAGGACAAGGGGTGATGGTTTGAAACTCAGAGGGAGATTCAGACTGGAGAGAAGGAAGGAATTTTTGATGCTGGGGGTGGTGAGAGCCTGGCCCAGGCTGCCCAGAGAGGTGGTGGCTGCCCCATCCCTGGCACCATGGCAGGGGAGGTTGCCCGGGGCTCTGAGCACCCTGCTCCAGTTGCAGATGGCCCTGCTCCCTGCAGGGGGTTGGGCTGGGTGACCTTCAAAGGTCCTCTCCAAACCAAACTGTTCTGACTACAGAAAAAACCTTCAAACCCCCAACCCTTCCTGTCCCCCCTTCCCACAGGAGCTGTGCTCCCTTGGTGCCTCTCCTTACTGGTGCTGCTGGCTCAGGACCTCGGTTGCAGGGCTGGGACCTGTGGGTGGAACTGGAGAGCAGTTTGCAGGGGCTGGAGGTGTTTTAGCAGCACCAGCAGCCCCGGGGCAGGGACGAGGTGCTTGGAAGAGACCCTGACCTGAGCTCTGCCCGGCTGTACAGCTCTTACTGGGTTCTGTCAGGGAAGCGGGGGCCTCGCTGTGGTTTTTGGCTCCCTTGGGGTGTTTTGGTTCATCCTGGGGGAAGCCCCTGGTGCCTTGGCAGAGTTGATCGCTGGGCAGCGGTCCCCCCGTGCCCGTGGCAAGCGGAGAGCTGCGCCCAGGGCCACCTCACCCCACATTTTCCTGGTATTTGTGGCAGTTCCCCAGGGCTGTGCCAGGCCAGGGAGTGTTCTGAGCTCTGTGATGCTTCTGCCACTTCCCAGCAGGAATAAATATGAGGAATTTTTGATTCTAGGCATCTCTGGAAGATAAAGGGGGGGGGAAACCCAATCTTTTTCTCTGTTGGCAAGTTAGATAAATACCCCCGAGTGTACCTCTGTGAAGCAGCAACGAAGTGACCGGGAGGAGCTCGGTATCAGGGCCACGACTTGGATTTAATTTGGATTAACTCTTTATTAACTTTTAGTTGAGATCAGCAGCGCGCTGTCGGCCTCCCGCTGCCGCCCGGCTCTCGGGAGCTTTGGCAGCCCCAGGCAGGGCTGAGCTAAAGCCAAAGGTGGGGAAAGGTTGGAAGTGGGACGGGCAGGACTGGGCGAGGTGCTGGTGCAGGACGCTGCTTCGTTTCTGGAGGTCGGTGGAGAGCGGTGAGGTCGAGACACGATGTGCTGGAGACAAAGTATGGGCAGAGTCTTGATGGAAGTGGTGAAGTGAGGTGCTGGGGAGAGAAAAAGGCCAAAGCCCTGGGTCAAAAAGGCATCGTGGCGATGCAGCAGCTGCCTCTGGAGAGCTCTCTCGGCCTTTTGAGCTGGCAGGACCCTCCTGGCCAATCTCTTGATGCGTTACCTACTTCACACGAGTCTGTCTCCTCCAAAGTGATGTTCCTGGGCTGGGCTTCGCCTCTGCGTGTCCAGAGCCAGGTGCCTGGCAGAGGCAAACCCGACCTTGACACAGCGGCCTGGTTCTCTTTCCTCTTTTAGCAGCGTCGCCCGTAAGCTGAAAAACTGGCCAGCACAATGGGAAAAAAACAGAACAAGAAGAAAGTGGAAGAGGTCTTAGAGGAAGAGGAGGAGGAGTATGTGGTGGAGAAGGTCCTGGATCGGCGAGTGGTCAAAGGCAAAGTGGAATACCTGCTGAAGTGGAAAGGCTTCTCGGAGTAAGTGCCTTCCTCCCTCTGCCTTGGGCGGGTGCTGGGCTGCTCTGGCACGAGCATCGCCTCTGCCTCCACCTCCCAAAGCCTCCGGGCAGGTGGCTCCATCTCCCTGTGCCTCTCCTTGGCTGTGAAACAGAGCTAAGAGTCTGAGGGCAGTGACAAAACTCACCCTGCTCAACACCTCGAGCTCTCCTCAGGGCGACGAGAGCAGAGCTTAGGTGGGAAAGTCCTGTTTCCGTGCAGCGCCCCGGTGGGGCTTCCCCCACGCGCTCTTTAAACCTGGTGTGAAAGGAGCAGCTGGAGAAAACAAATCTCTTTGCTCTCCTGAGAAGGGAAATAACTTCCCTGGCCTCTGCCGTAGGAAGAGGTTCCCTGGTTCCTGCCTGGATCTGGGCACGGTCCCGTTTCACGGGGGAAGCCGCTGCATCTCTCAGCAGCTCTCCATGACCCAGTGCCCGAGGCTTTCCTGGGTGGGGGAAGCAGCAGGAGGGTGTCGGGGTGTAACGGGCTGCTGCTGTCTCTGCTTGCAGCGAAGATAACACTTGGGAGCCCGAGGAGAACCTCGACTGCCCAGACCTCATCGCCGAGTTCCTTCAGTCCCAGAAAACCGCCCACGAGAGCGAGAAGTCTGAGGGCAGCAAGCGCAAAGCGGAGTCTGACACGGAGGACAAAGGGGAAGAGAGCAAACCAAAGAAGAAGAAGGAGGAGGTGAGGCAGGGAGGGGTTCTACGCTCACCTCCCCATCCCCTGCTCTCGGCACCGCGTCCGAAGCCTCGGAAAGCTGTTCTGCAGGGAGGGGGAAATGCTGCGCTTCAGCCGGGATGCAGCTGAAGGGCTTTGGAGAAGCTGTAGCTTCCAGAAGGAATTACAGGCTCGGTTTGGTTGGAAGAGACCTTTAAGATCATCAAGGCCAACTGTTGAGGAGGTGTGAGCTGTTGGGCCAGCTTAGCCTCTTAGTGAATCCAGAGCCTGTCCTGGCACTAAACCAAAAGGCCAGTTCATGAACCAAAATGGTCCAGAGCCCCACCTTCTCCTGGAGAGCCATACAGGGGTGAAGCAGGAGGCAGGAGTTGGCTGCTGTCCCTTGAAGTGGGGAGGAATAAGGTGAAGGAGAGAGTCTCCTGAGAGCTGCCTGGGAAAAGGGGCAGTTGAAGCCTCGGCAGGCTGGTTTCCCCTCTCGGGAGCTGTTGAGTCTTGGCCAGTTTTGACCAACAGGGTCTTGGAAATCAGATCCTGTCCTGCAGCATCAGCAGGACATTGCCTCTGTCTGAAGACCACCTGAGTGGTCTTCTCAGTTCCCCACTGGGGGAGGCCAAGTGACCAGAAACCCACCAGATGCCCCATCCCAGGGGAGGTTGGCCGGGGGCTCTGAGCACCCTGCTCTAGTTGCAGATGACCCTGCTCCCTGCAGGGGGCTCGGACCAGATGACCTTGAAAGGTCCCTTCCCACCCAAACCATTTCTGGTTCTGCGGAACGGGGCCGTGGCTCTAGCCCTGGTGACGCTCAAGGAGAAACTTCTCCCTTTGCAGTCGGAGAAACCGCGAGGCTTCGCCCGAGGATTTGAGCCGGAGCGAATCATTGGCGCCACGGATTCCAGCGGGGAGCTGATGTTCCTGATGAAGTGGTGAGTGTGTCTTTGGTGTCTGTCACTTCTTCACTTATTCTGTGCCAGAGAGGGAAGGACCTGCGCCTGGGGAGTCCCTGCTACCTGGCGTGAAATCTCTCGCGATGGCGCTGCCGCCTGAGGTGACCCTCCCGCGCCGAGGCGAACGCGGATGTGAACCGAGCAGGTAGGGCCCGTGGGGAATCGTGTGGCTCTTAAGGTGTCCCCCCCCCCAGCAGCAGGCGCGAGCTCGGGGGAGAGGAGAGCAGCGGAGAGGGGCACGGTGTCCTGGCGCGGGGCCGCGGTTCCGGAAGGCTGCGCCCGGAGGAGAGCCGTGAGGATGACCGCATCCCCCTTCGGCCTCGCTGATGCGGGGCTTGGCGCTGGTGCAGGTGGGAGCAGAGCCAGGCAGGAGGAGGAGGAGGAGGAAGTGCGGGAGACATTTGTGCTGTCTCAGAGGGCAGCTTTGATTCGGTTTCTCTTCCCCATCCCTGACAACGCAGAGCTGAACTCGGGGGCTGCGGTTTCCCACGCGCTGCTTCTCCCCGCTCCAGAGCCACTCGAGCGGGGCTCCCCCGAGCACCTCGTGGACTCCGTTTACCCGCCGCTTCTCGAGTTGGTTTTTGTTTTTTGGTTTTTCTCCTCCGGTCTCCCCTTCCCCTCGGCAGCCCCTTAACTTGCACCTCTGCTCTGGCCTGTAGGAAGAACTCTGACGAGGCCGACCTGGTCCCCGCCAAGGAAGCCAACATCAAGTGCCCGCAGGTGGTCATCTCCTTCTACGAGGAGCGGTTGACATGGCATTCCTACCCCTCAGAGGACGATGACAAGAAAGAGGACAAGAACTAACCCCTGGCCAGCCTTTGTCTGAAGATTTGAACTGTGGGTTTGAGCAAGAGGGAGAAAAACGCAGCTCTGCTCGCTCGGGAGCGGAGGGATGGCTGGAGAAGATGCCCTTTGAAGAGACCAGTATGGTTTCTGTGCCCTGCAGCTGCTCCACTGCTTTCTGCAGCTTCATGCTGTGTACAGATTCAAACCAGCCCGGCTCAGTTTGGGGGGGGTGGGAAGGGGGGGAAGGGCAAAGGCGGGGACACCGGGGAGGGTTGAGGGAGGAGGAGGATGACGGGGAAATTTGGGATGTTTGTTTCGAGGCTGCCAGTTTTTTTTGCAGCTTGGGGGAGAGGAAGCAAAGCCCCTTCCACGAAGGACTGTCACCGGGGGGGGGTGGGCTGGGGAGGGGGAGTGCAGATGGATACTGCTTATTCTTCAAAGACCATCTCAGCAACCCACAGCCTTCTTCCCAATAGTGTTAACTCTGCATTTTTACAGCGTAGCATGTGTGTAGGTTTTGGGGTTTTTTTTTTGGGGGGGGGGGGGGGGTTTTTTTGTTTTTTTTTTTTTTGTTTTTTTTTTGCTATTTACTGGTGTACTGGTTGGGGTGGGGGGTGGGGTGGGAAGCGATGTGGGGAAATTGGTCTCTTGTGTAATTGGTGAGGGAGGCAGATGAGGTCTGGGGACTTTCCAGATCATTCCCAGATCTTTTTTAGAACCTGAATTCAGAAGAGAAAGCGGGGTTGGGGGGGGGGGGGGGAGAAAACAAACCGGGGGGGGGGGGGGGGGGGGGGGTGGGAAAAGCCCCAGTGTTGATGACAGAACTAAGGAGATGGGGACACTGACCTGAGACTGAAACTGTGAATGTCCAAAGCTCTGGAGCCAAGATCCTCAAAGCCCAGCGAGCAATTTTTAAGGTGGGGGGGGGGGGGGGTGAGGGGAGACTTGTGAAAATGCAAACTTGTGATTCGTATTGTCCTGAAGCAGAACTGCCAGTTACTGACACATGCATTGTACTGGGGGGGGGGGGGGGGGGAGTGGATTTTAACCCTTTCAAAGCCTTTCTACCCTTCTGTCCCTTACAAGGTGCTATTTCTGACAATTAAAGGGGGGGGGAAAGGAGAGAAAAGAGACTTCTGCCTGCTTGTTCCTTTTCTCACCTGACTCGGAGCGTCCAGCCAGCAGCATCGGCAGCCCTTTAGTTGTGGGAGGGAGAGGAAACCAAGAGCAGCACAAGGAGAAAAAAAAAACCAAAACCAAGCCAAACCCAAACCAAACAACGGAACAAAACTAAGCAAATAACAAAGAAACCAAACCAAAAACCAATTCCATCTTCTCCCGTAACAAGCGACTGTAGGAAGCCAGGCACTGGTTGTGTTCCCCTTGGGTTTTGCTGGTTGGGTTGGGGTGGGTTGTTGTTTGGGGTTCTTTTATTGGTTTGTTGGGTCTTTTTTTAATTCAGATTTATTACAAATGCTGAATTATTTAATGGTGGGAGGCGTGAGCCACCCCCCCAGCCTCCCAACCCCTCCTCGTAGGGCGGTGGTACCAGACTTGCGGCGTACAAACCGTTTGGGTTTGGGTTGGTTTGGTTTTTAAGAGCATGTGTTTAGGTTTCTGTGAAGAAGAAGAAGAAGAAGGAAAAAAAAAAAAGCAAAACACACAAAAAAAACAAACGGTTGTTTAAATGTAAAGTACGTGCTTGGATTTTAACTTCATACCGAGCTCTTGTCCGTTTTTGGTTTTCGTTGTTTTGTTTCGGTTTTGGTTTTGGTTTTTTTTTTTTCCTTTGTCTCAATAAAATTTTAGATTTATAATCTTGATTTTTTTTTTTTTCCCCCCCCTTTTTTTTTTTGTTTTTTTTTTCCTTTACTTTGCTCCTTCCTCCAGCTCTGACTGGGCACAGAGCAGGGCCTGGAGGGCCCGTAGCCCCCCGGGCCCTGGCCAGCAAGGGTAGAGCTGAGGTGGCCCCGCAGAGCCTCTGGCTCCCGGCCGGGTGCCGACAGCGGCGCAGGAGCTTTGGAGCAGCTACCGATGGGTTCTGGTTTGTGTTGAGTCCCCCTTGGAGAAGAGAAGCATCCCAGGTTGGTGTCCAGAGCCCCGCAGCCGAGAGGATTCGGCTCTTTTCGGGATGCTTGGAGCCGGGAACCGCGTTCCTGGCCGGGACCCGGCCCCGGAGGTGGGTAAGTGACCCTCCCTGCAGCTCTGGGCTGAGCAGGGGCAGGTTTGGCCTTTCCGGAGGGAAGGGGTCGAGCTCTGGAGCTGGAGGAGGCTTCTCCATGCTCCGGGCACGGCCTTGGCAGAGACCACGCGTTCCTTGTTCTTGTACCCGGAGAGGAGACGCATCCCCTGCACAGCCCGGCCGGGGCTCGGGGCAGCGGGTTCCCAGCCTGTGCTGGTCAGGTTGGAGCTGGGGGGCTCTGCCAGCCCCTCACCCACACTCAGGGCTGCGAAAGAAATGGCTGTGCCATTTCAGAGGTCCTCGAAGCCCTCTTCCACTTTCTTCTTGTTCTTGGCTGTGCTTGGGAAGGCTCCGCCGTTCGTCCCCGGGGTTGGGAAGGGAAAGGTCCGAAGGGGTGCGGGGATGGCTCTGGGGTGATGGATGGCAGCAGTCAGCCAAGAGAAGAGGCTCCTTGCTCCTTCCCGGAGGCTGGGACGGTGGAACTGCCCCGTGCTGGGGATGCTGGGGCTCCGGGGTGAGCTGCGGGCAGGCACCTGCTTGCCAGGTACCGCTTGTCCGCGGGGGAGTGGGGCATTGCCACCTCCCCAGGAACCCAGGAGTGGGAAAAGAGTCTCGGGGGCTCGGAGAGCTGGAGGTGACGGTGTCCCCCACTCCCCTGCCCCCCAGCTCACGGCTCCAGGCTGCACGGAGCAGGGCAGGGAAGGGCAGAGGCAGCTCCTCCATCCCCAACAGGAGCCGGGGACCAGCCCGGTGCCCGAGGGGCCGCGCCGAGGGCTGGGGCAGCAGCCGGACCGCTGAGCTCCGGAGGCCCCGCTGGTGCCCGGGGGGCTTCCCGCTGCCGAGAAGGAAAGGGTTGGGGGCTGGCAAGGAGACCGGTGCCTCTGGCGCGACGGGAGGGTCGGGGCGATGGAGCGGAGGAGCTGCTGATGCTCCCGGCTCGCCCGCCCCTCCGCGCTACCCCCGGGGGCTGGGAGGGGAGCGGGACGGGACCGGATTGTGTCGGACTGGTGCTGAGCTCGGCTTTGCTCCTCTGGAGCTGCACCAGGGGCTGCACGGCTCTCGCCGGGGAGATACGGGGGGGGTTTGTTGGCTCGTTCGTGCTTGAGCCAAGGACCCGTGGGAGGGTAGGGGCAGAGCCGGGAGGTTACGGGGGGGGAAGAGGCAGCAAAAGGGAGGTGAGGATGGGGTAGAGCAGCGTTTCCTCCCCGCTCTTCCTCGCTTCAGTCAGGGAGGGGGCACTGACCCCCCTGGGAGGGATGGGACCTCCTCGCAGCATCTCTGGGGCGCTGGGAATCCTTTATCCTTTGCGGGTTGTTCTTTGCGAGCCGCTGTTAAGGTTCTGAAGGGGTAAATACCCCAGCGGGAGGGACCTCGGAGCCTGGGTTTTAATTGTCCACCTTTCCCCCGGGGCAGAGCCGCTGCCCGGCGTGGAGATGGCCCAGGGTCAGGGCTGGTGGCAGGAACAGGCTGAACTCGGGCAGTCCCACAAGGAGAGGCTGAAACCCCAGAGGAAAAAAAAAAAAGAAGAAAAAATAAAAAAATGGGGGGCTGGGAAGAAAACCAAAGGGGGAGGGGAAGAAAAAAAAGAAGAGGAAAAAAAAAGGAAAAGGCTGGGGGAGAAGGAAAAAAAAAAAAAGAAAAAGAAAAAAACAAAGGGGGTGGGGAAGGAAAAAGGCAAAAAACCCCAACAAACCATGAAAAAAAACAAACCTCCACCATTTTTTCCTCTGGGAACCCCAGTGGAAGAGAAGCGGGGAGCAGAGCAGGGCCAGCAGCACCAGTCTGGCCCAGGGAGGTGCCCAGGGTTGGTGGACACGAGGTTTTGGTGTCCCCAAGGCAGCATCTGCCCCAGGAGTTCTGTCTTCGAGGGCCAGGGTGTGGGAACTGCTTCGTAAGAGCGATGCCAAAGGAGACAGCACCACGGGGACAAGGGAGCGGGTATTAAAGAGGTAGAGAATGGCATCCATACCCCTAAGAAATAGAGTTGGAGGGTGCTGAGCCCCCAGGAAGGCAGCCCAGAGTGCTGCATTCCTTGACACACAGCAGTTCAGTGCCAGCCCAGTCTCTCCATGGTGCAGCAGCAGTTCCCAGGAGCAGTTTTCCATCCCCAGTTTGTGGTGCCTTCTGCGGGGCCTGGCACGCTGCCTGGCCCGAGGGGGAGGTTTTTTTGGCAGCACCTTGGCTTTAGAGCAGCTTCCCCAGGCTCGGCCCAGCCAGGGCTGTAGCTCTGCCTGCTCCAACCAACCCCTGACGCCAAACAGCAGCAAAGTCAGGGCCTGCCCTTGAGCCTGGCTGGATGTGAACCGAGCTCTGCTGAGCCCTGCCTGGGAAGAACCGGGGCTGGAGCCAGCACTGGCCTGGCAGCTGCCCTCAGCTCCCAGCCTGAGTGTCCCAGAGGGGCATCGAGGTGGGTTTGGCCACCATGCAGGGAGGAGCTGAGCTGGGGGTCAGTGCTGCCCCTCTGCCAGAGAGCTCATCCCTCCAGCTATGGAGCTGAAGGGCTCAGGCTCCTCACCCCTGCCTCAGCCTCGTGCTGCAGGGAGGGCGTGGGGCAGGAGCCAGCCAGGGGTGCCTGATATTTGGGCTCCTCAGTCCCAGAAGGACATTGAGGGGCTGGAGCGTGGCCAGAGAAGGACAACGGAGCTGGGGAAGGGGCTGGAGCACAAGGGTGGTGAGGAGCAGCTGAGGGACCTGGGCTTGTTGAGCCTGGAGAGAAGGAGGCTGAGGGGAGACCTTCTGGCTCTGCCAGCTCCTGACAGGAGGTTGGAGCCAGGGGGGTCGGGCTCTCCTCCCAAGGAACAAGCCCCAGCACAAGAGGAACCAGCCTCAAGTTGCACCAGGGGAGGTTTAGGTTGGAGCTGAGGAACAATTTCTTCCCCTGCAGGGTTGTCCAGGGCTGTGCCAGGCTGCCCAGGGCAGGGGTGGAGTCCCCGTGACCCCTGGAGGGGTTTCCAAGCCGTGGAGCTGTGGTGCTGAGGGCCAGGGGGCAGTGGGGCCCTGGCAGTGCTGGGGGGAGCAGTTGGACTCCATGAGCTTCAAGGTCTCTTCCAACCCAAACAGTTGTGTGATTCTCTATAAATACACTCCTGCCTGAATAAACTTTGGCTCCATCACAGCCGAAACCTGCGGGGCTTGTGTAACAGCGACGAGAGGGCTCGAGCTTTCCGCTGCCTCCTGCTCGCTCAGCCCAGTGGCTGCAGGAGGGGAAGAGGGGGCAGTGCCAGGGCAGCTCTGCCCCATGGCCAGACGCTGTACCCAGGCCTCGGAACCACAGCAGCTTTGGTGGCCCCACGACCTTTCACCAGCACCGTGGTTTTTTTTTCCCTCGGCTTTCTTTAAGAAGATGCTGATGTGACCTGAGGGAACAACGCAGCTGAGCCAGAGCTGGTCCCCACGCCGAGGAACGGTTCATTTTCTGCCCCTCCAAGGCTGGGACCACAGCACTTCCCACCCCAGAGCATCACTGGAGGTAAAGAGCCCAGCGCCGAGAGCCAGGAGCTGCCCTGGGGTGAAGGATCCACAAGAAGAGGCTGTTTTGTTTCCTCAAGATGCTTCATCTTAAAAAATAATAATAATAACAAATAATAATCCATGAAACAAAGGCTTGTACAGTGAATAAGCCATTTTATTTTTGTCCTGTGCTCACACAATCTCTCTTCTTTCCCTGACAGGTCACAGAGCATTAAAATAAAAGTTTCTAAGAGGAAAATAATTTAAAACATACACGCAGGGCTCCCCTCCTTCCAACCTCCCCCCCCCCCCCCACCCGCAGCTCCACCACTTGTGCTTCGTCTCAAATAAAGCCGTCGAACCTCAGGAGCCCGGGGTGGCAGCTCCCCCTGGGGTGGCAGCACCCACCGAGGGGCAGCACCCACCCAGGGGCAGCCCCCACCGAGGCCTCGGAGCCTTCGGGGCCGCAGCGAACGTGCCCAACACCCCGAGAGGCAGCGCCTTTCCCCGTCGCCTGGACCAAGGTGCCCAGGGCCGGCCACCTTCCCCTCTCCCCGCCCGCTCCCAGTCCTCCTGTGGTACCAGTTTCCTTCCCTTGAGTCATCACCCCAAGTCTTGCCTCGGCCGTGCCGCCCTCGCCCCGTATCACACGCACAGGACTGGCTCGGAAAAGCCTTTTTTTTTTTTTTTTATTTTTTTTTTTTGTTTTTTTCCTTTTTTTTAGCTTTTTTTTCCTTGTGTTTTGATGGTTTGTTTTTTTTTTTTTTTTCAGTTGCTGGTAAAGTCAGAACACTCCCAGCTGTGCTATATTGTAAATACAGCTTCTAGGATGGTCTCCGTGGCGGAGACCGACAGTGATCAAGGCACTACCCCCACCCCCCTCCTGAAAAAACAAAGGAAGTCAGACCAACACCTAGGGACAGAAGAGAATCCTATAATGTGATCACACGGTTACACTGAATCTTTATGGCAAAGAGAACATTTAGCAGCTTTGAACGGTTGGGCTTCTTCTCCCTTTTCCTCAACACAAGCACTCGAGACCCTATCGGGAAAACCAGGGCGGAAGCCCTAAAAAAAACAGAACAAAAACAAAAACAAAACCAACTCAAAGCGCGGTTAAGAATCAGCCGGCGAAGTTCTACACGTGACAAGCCCACGGCCCGGGGTGGGGAACCCTCTGCACCCCTTGTGCTGTACACGCTGAGCTGGGGAAGGATGGGGGGGGACACACAACGACCAGGGGGGTTTGGGGGGGCTCTGGGACCCTCCTCACCTTCCTCCCGAAGCGGTTCCCCAGCCGGTGGGAGAAGCCAGCGGGTGCATGCGGGGCAGCGGCGGGTGCCGGCTCGGCCTCCCGGTCCCCAGGAGGGGTTGGTGCTGGGGCAGCGGCAGTGACGTGCTCTTGAGTGAGGGGGGGGGTTAACCCTCTCCAGTTCCCTCTCCCCAAAATCCTAAAGCTCTACGTGCTCCGTGCCCCGGCGTCACAGCTCTGGAAACGAGTGGTTCTCGCTCCTCTGAGCTTTCTCAGACTGGTTCTCGCTCCTCTGAGCTTTCTCAGACTGGTTCTCATCCTTCTGAGCCTTCTCAGACTGGTTCTCGCTCCTCTGAGCCTTCTCAGACTGGTTCTCATCCCTCTGAGCCTTCTCAGACTGGTTCTCACCCCTCTGAGCCTTCTCAGACTGGAAAGGGTTAATGGAAGTCAAACCACTTCTGTTTCCACGTGTGCACTGGTCTGAGCTAGGAAGGGATGTTGGTTAAGCTGGAATTAAGTCAGATTGGACGACACAGACCGATGTCAAAACTGGTTTGGGAAAAGGATATTTAAAAAAAAAAAAAGAAAAGAAAAGAAAAAGGAAAAAAAAAACCCCAAAAAAATAAAGGAAAAAAAAAACCCAAACAAAAAAAAAACTCATAAAAACCAACTACCTGAAATCACAGAACTTTGGAAGTTCAGAAAAATGTCTCTCCTATAACTTGGTTTAAGTTCGTTTGCTTAAATCTCTTTTCTTATTTAAAGCCAGTTCCTAACAGTAGTTTGTGGTTGTTTGTTTTTCCACCTCCGCCGCCCCGGCTGCCAGCTCGTGTCCTGCGCTCCAAGGATTCCGGGCGGTGGAAGAAGGCGGCGGGCAGAGCAGTGCAGGGTCCTCTCCTCCCGTCCCGTCCCTTCCCTCCCCGCGGGGACCCCGTCAGCCAGGCGGCTCGACCCGTCTGTCCCCGCACCCCGGCCCGGCAGCAGCAGTCACGTTTTGTGGGGTTTTGTTTTGAGAAGATATATCGGGTAAGAAGGCGTGAAAGTTCCTCTTAAAGCACTTCCAGGCTCTCAGCCCTTCTCCAGTTCTCCCTCGAGCGAGCGTTTTTTCTCTCTCTTTCTCTCTTCCCCCCCCCCTCCCGGCTCTTCCCGGCGTCGCCGTCGCCCCGTCCCCCCATCCCCTTCACTTCCTCCGGTCCTTCTGTTTGCGGTCCTGCCGCCGGGCCTGCTGGTCGGCGACGGCTCGGGGGATGAGGATGACGCTGCCGTCGCTGCCGTACTGCAGGGCGTACTGGCTGGGGGAGTAGGGCTGCCCGTTCTCGTCCCGCAGCCGCCCGAACACTTCCTGGTAGAGGTTCTGCACTTTCTGTTTCATCTGACGGATGGATTTGAGGAATTCTACCTTCTCCCTGAGCAGTTTGGACTTGTCCCGTTGCAAGTCCTCGACGTCCCGTTCCAAGTTGAGGATGGTGTCCAGCTTCCTCTTGCGGCAGTTCTGCGCTGCCATCTTGTTCTTGCCCCGTCTGCGGATGTCGCGGATCAGGCTGAGCTGAGCCTCGCTGAGCTGGTACTTGGAGAGCAGCTCGTTGAACTCCTCCACGGGCAGGTTGATGATCTTGTCGTTGGTGAAAGGGATCTTCATGGCTCTGGCTCGATGCTCGTCCCTGCTCATCTGTTTATCCAGGAACTCGGAGGGTTTCTCCTTGCCGCTCTTCTTCCCCGCGCCGGGCAGTTTGGGTTCCTCGGGATCCAGGGCACCCGGTGCCATGTTGTAGGTGTGGTTGTGGCCAACGTGCTCCAGGTAAGGCAAGTAATGGAGCTGCGACGGGTCCTGGTAGCTCATGCGGCAGAACTTGCTGTACTCTGGCTGGTATCCAACCGCCCCTTCCGCTTCTTCAAAGTCCACGTTTTCGGAGTCTGAGCTGTAGCCGACGGCTCCTTCCTCAGAAAACGAGGAGGAGGAAGAGGATGAGGAGGAAGAGGAGGAGGAGGAGGAAGCTTCCGAGCTGCTCAGAGAAGCAGGACTGTGGCCAGAATCCAGAGAAAGACCCGAGTCGGAATCAAACTCCTCTTCCAGCTGCGAGGCCTGCACCGGGTTGAAGCCTTCTTCGATAGCCAAGTCCATCAAGCTGATCTCATCAAGCATGGCTTCGTCTAGAAGCCCGCCCAGCGGGTCCGGCAGCTCGGGACCGGCCGTCTCGTTGACCGTGCTGTTCAGCTGCTGGGGGAAGAAGATGCCGCTCAAGTTGGTGGAGCCGAAGGTGGTGTTGAGACCGGTGGAGTTGTCCGGTGTCAGCTGGAGCAGGGCCGAGCTGCCAGCTATGGAGGGGCTTTCGATTTCCGAGCTGAAGAGGGAGAAGTCCTGTGAGCAGCTCCCCAGAGAGGCCTGATGCAGGCTGACATTCTGATTGATGGGAGTGTTGGGAGCGAGGCTGTAGTTGGAAGTCAGCAGGTCTCCGCTCGTGCCGTTGTACAGGGTTTCGGCGGTCGTGTTGTTCACTTCCATGGCCTGGAAGAGACGCGGAACAGCTCGGTGACCGAGCCCCGGGACAGGGCTCCTGGATCCCGTGGGATGAGCTCCCTGCTGCAGGGTGGGGGTTCGGCAGCCGCAGCAAGCAGCAACCGCCGCACAGGCTGCGACAGAGCCAACCCCCAACCACCGCCCTCCAGGATTCGGGCGCTGGGAAAAGCCACCGGTCCCAAATTCGATGCCTCGGAAGGAGAAACCTCCCTCCCTCGAGCTCACCTGCATCTCCATGATAGACATGAGGTCCTGCCACTGCTGCTCCAGATCGAAGGGAGACTCGGTCTCGGCGAGGAGCGGGGACAGCAGGCTGGTCTGGATGCCCGCGGACCTGCTCTCGCCGGGCACGGCTTCGCTCAGGGTGGAGACATCCGCAGCTGGAAACTAACCACGGGAGGCAGAGTCAGGCCCCGGCTGCTGAGCCGCCGCAGCCGGGGGAGCCAGCCACCTCCCAGTGCCCTTCCACCTCCGTGTGGGCAACCGCTTCTCCTTTGTTCACAGCGAACTGGCTGTGGTTATTCCTCCACGGTTCACCGTGAACTAATTAGAAGCAAAGCCAGAAGTCTTTAATTAATTGTGACCACCACCACCACCCCCCCCCCCCCCCCCACTAGTTTCGCAGGCACGACGCCTGGAGCCTCCTTAAGCAGCATAACCCAATTTACTGCTGGCTCCGCAGTCTGGGTGAGGGGTACGAGAGGCACCAAAACCCCAGCGAGTGAGCGGAGAAGCCGCTGTCTCCGAGCCTGCCGAGGGGCAGAAGCCGTCACCCCATCCGCTCACCTCCGAATTCTCCCCGAAAGGGAAGGTGGCCTCCAGCAGCCTAAGGCACTCCTCCAGGGACAGGGCTGTCTGATCCTCCGCACCGGGCACCTGATGGGGAACACAAGCGATCGTAGCCCCGGCATTAGGGAGGTGGTGATGACAGCAATGAGAAATGAGCTCTTTACAGCGGGGCTTTAATATAGCGCAGCCAAAAAAGAGCCAGAGGCCCCACCCAGTGCTTCGCAGGCTCCGTCCTCCTGCTCCCCGGGAGCGGCAGAGAGGCCTCCGAGCACAGCGGGGGAAGGCACCGCGTTGCCATCGCTCCCAGCCGAGCTCACCTGCCGCAGAAGGGGCCTCTGTGCCACTGCCTTTGCCAGGCGGCCGAAGGGCACGGCGAGAACCGGCTGCCCTCGTCCGAACGTCCTGCCTGGCACGGCCGCTGCCCTGCCCGCCCCGCTGCAGCTCCCTGCCTTTCCCAGCATCGAATCCCTCTGCCCACCCGGGCAAAGCCTCATCCCGCAGCTCAGCACAGCCCCCGTGACAGTCAGAGGTGACGCCACTCGCCCCCGAGAGCTGGATAAGAGCCCCTCGGCTGGGAGGGAGCGCAGAGCCCTGGCACGCTGTGGGCACAGACCCCAGCCCGGTCGGCCCGGGGGCGTTACCTGCGCAGGGAAACTCTCCCCGGTCTCTCCATCAACTAGCAGGTTTCTATCCAAGACCTCGCTCCCTCCACTCCTCCAGCTGTCCCCGCGCTCCCTCCCATCGCTCAGTTCTTTGTCCACTTCGCTCTCTTTCTGACGGTGGCTGTAGTCAAAAATCTCTCGCCCAGCGCCGAGATCAATATCCTGTCTCCACAGGATGTCAATCAAATCGATGTCCTGAAAGACAGACCAGATTTCCTTCAGCCCTGGGCAGGGTCCCCACCCAAAGGTCTCCCCCAAGCCCAGCCCGCAGCCCACCCGCCGGGCATCCCTCTCCTCCTCTGGGCTAACCCGGGGCAATTCTGCCTCCCGGAGTCCCCGGGAGCGGCTCTGCGGGTTCTGCATGGCGGATGAGGCCGGCCCTGCCCTCCACACCGCCCATGGCCGCCGGAGAGGCGGTCGGGGCCGCCAGGGCCCCCGTCGCGGCGGTGCCTGCGCCGTGCCCGCCTTGCATCAGCCCCGTGGTGCCATCCCGGCCATTTGCATAAGGGGTGGGGTGCGCGGCAGGAAAATCCCCGCATTTCCACCCACCTGATGCAACTTCAGCCGCCGCCGTCCCCGCCATCACCGGGGTCGCCCGCAAGCCCCTCGGCCACCCCCACCCCCCGCACCCCTGCCCTGCGCCCAAACGGCCGCCCCCGCCCCGCAGCCCCCGCCCCCGCCAGCCCTGCGCCGCCGCGACGCGTCCCCCCCCCCCCCCCGCCCCCTCCCCCCCCCCCGCATCCTTCCCCCAGGTCCCCGTCGTCCGTCCGTCCGTCCGTCCCCGCCGGCAGCATCCCCGCGGCACCGGGGAACGGGCGCCCTTCCTCCCTTCCCGGCGCGGCTCCGGTACCTTTCTCATGTCCCCAGCTGCCGCCCGGGCCGCGGCGCACGCCGATCATGGTCCCCGGGGGAGAAGAAGGAGGAGGAGGAGGAGGAGGAGGCGGCGGCGGCAGCGGGGCGGGTTGGCCGGGGCGCGGCACCGCGCACGCATCGCCGGCCGGGGCGGCTGAAGGGAGCCGCTCACCGCTCCGGGCACTACCGGCCACAGGTGCCCGGTCGGCCCCGCTGTAGGCGATAGGAACCGGGTTCGGGTTCAGGTTCTGGGCCGGGCTGGGGCTGGGCCGGGCTCGGCTGGGCTCGGCTCCCGCCGCCCTGCCCGGGCCGGGCTGCGGCGCGCCCCGCCCGCCCCTCCCCCGCCGGTACCGTGGCTGCGGCTCCGCCGGGCCC
>JANVCC010000065.1:3181246-3199686 GCA_025345505.1 Todiramphus chloris collaris | reverse complement strand
CAGGAAAGGATGGAGGGATAGGTGGAGGGACAGAAGGATGCAGGGAGGGAAGCAGAGATGAAGGGAGGGATACAGGAAAGGGTTGGAGGGGCAGATGGAGGGATGGGTGGAGGGGCAGAGGGATGCAGGGAGGGAGATGTGGCTGGATGCGGGGATGGACAGAGGGATGCAGGAAACAATGCGGGGATAGATGGAGGGGCAGAGGGATGCAGGGAGGGATGGATGGGGGGTACGGGACAGGCAAGGGCACCGGGACCGGATGGCCCGGGGCCAGCCGTGGGGGGGGTTGGGGCCGTCGGGGGGTGGGGGTCCGGGCCGGTCCCGCAGCTGGTGGGGCTGGGAGCTGCCCCCGCGCCGGCTCCGCTGCGCTTCGCAGCTAATTGAGTGAAATGGCTGTCAGGGCTGTAATTAAAGGGGAGCGGGAGTGCTGGGGCAGGCCCCAACCAGATGGAAGGGCCCTTAATTGGTAATTAAATTCCTCCCTGGCAGGTGAGATGGAGCAGCAGCAGCCGGAGCCCCCCCCCCCCCCCCAAAGCCGCAGAGAGGAGGGCAGAGCCCGTCCCTGGCCCCATCGGAGGGGAGTGACAGAGCTGTGGGGCTGAGGGTCCCCAGCCCTGCTTCGCCCCTTGGTTTGCCAACTGCTGCAGAAAACCCAGCCCTGAGCTCGCCCACCCCGGGGCCGTGGTCCCCCCCCCATCTCCCATCACACAGCAGGGTGGGGAACAGCCAGGGAGGGGGACAGGCACTCCTGGAGAACCCCAGCATTTTGGGACCCCCCTGACCCCCCCCCATCCCCTCCATCACCAAGGGACACAGACAGTGGGTGTGAGGGCAGTGGGGCACAGGCAGGGGGGCTGGAAACCCCCCCAGGTACCTGCTGTACCCCCCCTTCCACCCCTGATGCTGATCCCTCCAAGCCAAGACGTGGGGCACACACTTCATTTATTCTATCATTATCTCCCAGTAACGTTGGGGATAACGGGTACTGGCCAATATTGCACGCTGGGGATGGGGCCCCCAGACTGATATGAATAATGACCCCCAGATATTAATAACAGCCCCCCCCCCCCGCCGCCGCCCCCCTTTCCCCCCCCAACCGAGGGGGGGGGGGGCACCCCGGGCAGGGGGGGCACCCGGGGGGGGGGGGGGGGGGGGCCCACGGCCCCCTCCCCTCGCTGCCAACTCATTTAATTCCCCATTAAAGCCCCCGCGGTGCCGCCGGCCCCCCGCCAGCCGTGACCTCCGGCCTCTGCCCCCAGCCCCAGTGACCTGTGGGGCCGGCCCGGGGGGGCTGAGGGGCCGCTGGGGTCAGGGGTTGGGGGCCGGGCGGCAGCCCCGCGGCGGGGGGATGTTTGTTCCAGCGGGGTGGGCGGATAAAGGGGGCTTTATGGCTGCCCCCCCCCCCCGCTGGATGCCTTCCCTGGCCCTCTCTATGGAGACGATGGCACTGGTGACCCCACGGCTGCACCGGTTCCCCCCCAGACCTGGTGCTGAGCTCCCTCTGCCCTGGCAGGATGGGGACCCCCCCCCCCCCCCCCCCCCCCCCGGGGGGGGCCCCCCCCGCCCGGCGGGGGGGGCCCCCCCCCCCCCCCCAGCACCCACCGGGAGGGTCCCTCCACGGTTCCCAGCTCCATCCCCCAGCACTGAGGAGTTACGGACACCATTTAATTTGCCCGTTAATCACGGTTAGCGGGGTAATGAGGGGCTCCCCGAAGCTCGGCTGTCTCTGGGCGACCTTCACCCACCGCACCCCCGCGACGGGCACACAGCGATGGCTGCGTGGTACCCGGGGGGGGACACGGGAAGGGGGGGGGCAGGAGCTGCAGCCGAGCTGGGACATCCCCACGATGTACTCAGGGACCTGCCCCCCATCGCCCCACAGCCCACGGGGATGGGGACAGCGTCCCGCACAGCCCCCCAGCTTCCTCAGCCCCACAGCCGGGTGCCACTGAGACAGGATGCCCCCCACCCCCAGCTGGGTCCCATAGGGAGGGGACCCCCCAGCCCAATGGGGCAGGAGCCCTCCCAGCCCCACAGATGGATCCCATGGGGCTGGGACCCCCCCAGACCCCATGCAGAGTGGGTCCCCTGTGCCCCACGCTCCCTGCCAGGGGGGACAGCCCCCTCCCCTGCCCCAGGGGGTACCCAGCCCAGCGAGGGGCGGGCCCACAGCGGAGCCGAACCAATGAGGAACTGGTAGGTGGCAGGGGGTGGGACAAGAAGAGCAGAAGGGCCAATAGCCTGTGAGGGGGGGTGTGGCCAACGCATGACGTGCAGTGGGTGTGGCAGGCCCCTCCCAGAAGATGCTGAAGGGCTCCAGCCACGCCCAGCCCAGTATGACCCAGTACAGCCCAGTATAGCCGGGGAGGAGGGGGGTGGGGAGGGGGGGGGGGCAGGCACTCTGACGGTAATGGATGGGGGGTGGGGGGGGTGATTAATGGGGGCCATCGCTCACTGTCCGGCGGGGGCGGGGGGGCCCCCCTGCGCGGCGATAACGAGCGGCAGGAATAATGAGCGGTGTCACTCCACTTTTCATGCTGATGGAAAGTCATTACAGGCGTCACCGCCGGCGACAAGCAGCCATGAATCAACTGCTCTGCTATGAAATTAAAATCGAATCGCCCACCGCCTCCCCTCCCACACCCCCCCCACCCCCCCTCCGGCGCTGTCGGCACCCAAGGGGGGTGGCTATGCCCTCTGGCAGGGAGTCATCCCCCCCCCCTCCATCACCACCACCCAGGGCCACCCCAAGGACAGGGCGGTGGGTTCCGGTGCCCCTGGGGTCACCCGTCGGAACCACAGCCCCGGGGAGGACCCCAGAGCAGGGGAGCGAGGGGCTCCTCTCCCCCCAGAGAGTCCAGACTGACGGCGGGTGAAGGGCTTTGGTTTTATTTGACAACATCCACCCTCCCGCAAGCGAGGCTGTGGCCGTGGCACCAGCACCCCAGGGCTGGGTCCTGCCCCCCAGGCCCCATCCTGCCCGTCTCTCTGGGTGCCCAGCCCCAGGGGTCTCAGAAGGAGAAGCCCATCAGGTTCACAGGCCGCCCGCTGTAGCGCTTGGAGACATCGGCCTCGATCTGCAAGACAAGAGTTGGGGGGGAGTCAGGGGGTGCAGGGGGCAAAAAAATGCCCCCTACAGCACCCCAGTGGGGTCCTCCTCCCTCCCTCACCAGCTTCTGCAGCTCCTTGGTCTTCTCCATCAGTCGGTCAAGCTTGGGCTCCAAGGTGCCCTGCTCTGCCAGGGCCTCCTCCCGCTTCTGCCTCATCAGCTCCTTCTTGGCCAGCAGCAGCTCCGCCTGCCTCAGCTTCTGCCGCAGCAGCTCGCTCACACGGTCCACGTACCTGCTGGGGGACAGCCAGGACCCCCGTCACCCACAGCACCCCCCCCGAGGTGCCATCTCCAAGCCCCAGGACACCTCCCTCGTGAAGTTCAATGAGGTCGAGTGTAGGGTCTTGCACCTCAGGAGGAATCACCCCCTGGAGCAGAGGGGGCACCTGCTGGGAGGAGAACCTGGGAGTGCTGGTGGACAAGAAGATGGCCATGGGCCAGCGATGGGCCCTCGTGGCCACAAAGGCCAACGGTCTCCCGGAGGGCTGCTCTGGACCAGATGATCTCCAGAGGGCCCTTCCAACCCCACTATGCTGGGATCTCCTGCTCCACATCTGCCCTGCGGAGCCCCCGAACCCCCCCCCCACCCCCCTTTTCCCTGCGAGCCAGGACCTGGGGGAGGCTAGGATCATGAAGAGGTGCTGCATGCTGCGGGTGCAGAGCTGGCCCAGCAGAGCCCGGGTGGTGGCCAGGAGGGAGCCCACGTGGGCACTGGTCTGGCCCTGCAGCACGGCGGGGGCCAACTGGAACTGGCTGACGGCCACAACGTCGGCCTCCTCCTCCATCTCCACCAGGCGCTGGGACAGGAACAGCTCCAGCTGCGGGGACAGGGCAGGGGGGGACACTCTGGTGCTGCCACCCCCCACGGTGGGGATGGTGACAGAGCTGCCCTGTATCCGGGCCCAGTGTCCTCACCTCCATGAGCTCGTCGATGAACTGGCTCCGGGTCTGAGTGTTCTCCAGGAGCGTGAGGGCATCAGAGCCGCAGGCGACCCCCTCGGGCACTGGGGGACAACTGGGGGTGAGCGGAGCAGGGAAGGGACCTCCACAGCTTCTGGTCCTAACCCCCACCCCAATTTGTCCCATGCAGGGTGCTCAGCATCACCCCCCGGCACCGTTTAGTGGGGTCAGGGCCCTGCTCCTGTCCACCCAGCACCCAACGGGTGCTCAGCACCGTGCCACCCTCTGCTCTGTCCCTAGCGGGCCTTTGAGCAGAGCCGGGGTGCCCGGAGCTGCTGCAGGCAGGGATGGGGGTTAAAGGCAGGGTGGGTGCTGCCTGCCACCCATGGAACCCCTCCGAGTGCCTTCGCAGCCATGCTCACCCTCGGTGCCAGCCTCCAGCACCGTGATCTGCACCTCCTCGCTCTCCCCATCTCCCCAGTCGATGCCATCATCCTGCTGCAAAGCAAAGGGCACCCTGTGAGGTGGGGGTGCCCGAGACACCCCCAGGGCCGGGCTGGGGCAGGGTCAGACCCAGCCAGGGGCCACGCACCTGGGGATCGGGCTCTACCGTGATCCCCCAGTCGATCTCCTCGCTCCGGGCTCCGCCGTCGCCAGCGGCACCGTCAGTCACGCCGGCCGGCTCCAGCGTGAAGTCTCCCCAGTCGATCTGCGGGGAGATGACAAGAGACCCCCCTGGAACCCCAGGGGATGACCCACGGCAGAGCCACCCCCAGCCCCAGGGCTGGTCCCCGGACGGCCAGGACGTACCGTGTCCTCCTTGGGCTGCTCGGGCACCTCCTCCACCGCCGGCCTCTCCACCCGCAGAGGCTGCAGCCCCGTCCTCCACTCGTAGACGGTTGTGTTGCCCCTTTTCCCCACGTGCCGCAGCATGGGCACCACCAGCTCTGCGGAGCTGGTGGCCACCGCGGGGACATCGGTGTCGGGTGCAGGGTGGGGACCACCCCAGAGCGCCCACCCGCAGCCTCCAGGGAGCCCCCGGCAGGCTCTCTCCCCGGGCAGCCTCCACACCCAGCCCCTGCCCACCTCTGGCAGACGAACTCCACGCAGGCCTGGTACAGCTCGATGGCCTCCGAGAGGGCACCGGCTCCCGCCCCGATCTCGGTCAGCAGCGATGGCAGGTCCTTCACCAAGGCCAGCAGCTCCTGGCGCACGTTGTCACCCTGGGGACGGAGCAGGGACGTGGCAGGGTGAGGAGACCGGCACCCAAAGCACCCCCGGGGTGGCTTCACCCTCCACGTGCCAAGCCGGACACGGGCAGGAAGGGGACAGAGGGCTGTGGGGTCACCCTGCACCCACCCCCAGCTCCTCCAGCAGCTAAGGTGGCACCGTGGGGACACCACGGTCCCAGTTTGAGCATCACCGAGGTGTCCAGGGGCTGCTCTGGGGAGGGAGGTGGCCCAGCGGGACCCCTGGGTGGCAAGGGACTCACGGCGATGCCGTACTGCTTGCAGGAGGCGAAGAACCGTTCCCGCAGCTCAGCCGCCCGCAGCTGGCACTCGTCTTCACGCCGGGCAAAGTCCTGCTGGGCCTGCTGGCACCGGCTGATCTGCTTCCTCAGCGAGGGGAGCTCGTAGCTGATGCTGCGCACCAGGAGGCTGGCCAGCTCGGCTGCGAGGGGGGTGACGGGGGTGCTGAGAGGTGCCCGGGGTGCCCCAGCCAGCTCGGTGGCTGTGCCAGCTGCGCAGCAGAGCCAGCTCGGGACCCTCACCCCCGCAGCCCATCATGTCCTGCCCCTTTCCCTCATCCTCGTCCCAGTTTGGAGACCGAAAGCCATCCCCCCCCAGCCAGGGGCTCTCTGGAGCCTGCCCGCAGCCAGAGCCCCCTTACCCAGGTAGGTGTTCTCCTTCTCGTAGAGGGACACGATCTCCTGCCAGTCCTGGGGAGGAAGGAGAGAGAGGGGGGAGGTTGGGAACGCACCGATCCCACCAAGCACACATCCCCAGGGCCGCGCTCACCTTCATGCGCTGGGATGAGTAACGTCCAAAGAGGTTCTTGGTGGAGGCCTCAGTGCCCTTGAGGATCTCCACGATCCTCAGACAGTGGAAATAGTGCAGGTCTGCGGGAGGGAGGGAGGGACGTGGTCAGCGGGGTGTCTGTTGGGTGCCACCCTCTCCCAGTTCAGCCCAGGGAGCACCAGTCTCAGAAGGGACCATGCCACCAAACCCCCATCTCCTCCTTAGGCAGGAGGAGGTTGCTACAACCCAACCCTTGGGAACAGGCTCCTGGTGGGACACCCACCCCGCTGTCCCAGTGCCCCCGGGTGGGCGTCCCGGCCCCGAGCTCCACTCACAAGCCCCCGCGAGAAGCTGCTTGATCTCCTCGTTCTCCGGCATGTCTTGGATGGCCGCGTTGATCTTCTGGCGGATGGCCAGGACCTGGCTCTGCCATTTCAAGTTGCAGTGTCTCCTGTCCACCAGCCAGTCTGCCAGGCGGGTGGGATGGAGGGAAACAGAGTGGGGAGAGGGGGGGGTCACCAGATGGAAGCAGGGAGGAGAGGCCCTGGCAGAGCAGCTCCCTGAGCATCCCGTCCTCACCGAGCAGAGGGGACAAGCAGGGGATAAAGCCCCAGCTCAGGGCTGGGAGGGTCGGGGCGGGGGTGGCACAGCCGGGACCGTGCCAACCCGACACGACGCTCAGCGCAGGGGCCGGGAGCTGCCACGTGGCAAGGTGGCAGGACAGGAGCGACCGGGGCCACCCTCCCGCTGGCCACCGGGCACGGACCGACCCCGAGCCCCTGCCCACCCCGGGGGGGGTCCCGCTGGGGGGGGAGGCGGGGCCGTACCCAGCAGCTTGCCGGTCTGGATGTCGATGGGCACGGTCTGGTAGTCCTGCGGAGAGACCTGCGGGGACAGCGGGGACGGTGGGACCGGGGAGGGGGGGGGGGGGGTGCCCGGGGACCGGGGGCCCGGAGCCCAGGGCTGGGGGAGCGGGGAAGGGTCCGGGTCCCGGTGCCGGTGCCGGTGCCGGTGCCGGTGCCTGACCTGCATACCGCCCGCTGCCACCGCTCCGCTTCCGCTGTCCCCCGCTCCAGCCAATCCCCGGCCGTCGCCCCTCCCTTCCTAGCCAATTACAACGCGCTGGGCCCAACCTGCCCCGCTCGCGTCCAATCAGAAGAGAACGGCACGCCGAGGGCTCCGCGTGCCGGCGTTCCGATTGGCTGGAAGGAGGCGGGGGGGGTGGAGTCGCCGCCGACCAATCGGAACGGGCTGAGGCGGTGGCGGGGCAGCGCGTGCGCAGCGCGGCGGATCCCCCCCCCCGGGCGCGGGAGATCTGGGGTCCCAAAGGACCGAGGGTGACCCAGCACCGAGCCGGGATCCCTTGGGATCCCCAGTTCCCCCCAGAGCGGATCCCAGACCCCTCGGGGATCCCCGGTTCCCCCCAGAGCGGATCCCAGACCCCTCGGGGGTCGCTGGGTGCCCCAGCACTGACCCAGGATCTCTTGGGGATCCCCAGCTGCCCTTGAGGTTATTCTGAGATCCCTTGGGGATCCTTGGGAAGCCACCAGGCAGATCCCAGACCCGTCGGGGATCCCCAGTTACCCCCAGAGCGGATCCCAGACCCCTCGGGGATCCCCGGTTGCCCCCAGAGCAGATCCCAAACCCGTCGGGGATCCCCAGTTACCCCCAGAGCGGATCCCAGACCCCTCGGGGATCCCCAGTTGTCCTCAGAGCAGATTCCAGATCCCTCGGGGGTCATTGGTGCCCCAGCCAGCACCAAGCCAGGATCCCTTGGGGATCCCCAGCCGCCCTTGAGGTTATTCTGGGATCCCTTGGGGATCCTTGGGAAGCCCCCGGGCAGATCCCATATCCCTCGGGGATCCCCAGTTACCCCCAGAGCGGATCCCAGACCCCTCGGGGATCAACTGGGTGCCCCAGCACCGAGCCAGGATCCCTTGGGGACCTGCCCGCTGGGAGCAGCCACCCCGGGGTGCCCACAGGACACGGGGGAGCGACCACCGCCAGCATCCCGGGACATCCCAGCTCCGGGGGTACCCGTGGGTGGCCCCCAGCACCGAGCCGGCGAGTCCCCGTGAGACGCGTTCCCCACGGGCCGTGTCGGGGTGCGGGGACGCGACGGCGGCTGCCCTCCTCCGAGCATCACCTCGTCCCCAGGCCGGCGGGGGCAGCGTGGGGACAAACCCGGCACGGTCCGGCGGGTGCCCGGGGGGCAGAGGGAGCCGGCGGGGAGAAGCGGGAGTGGGAACCGGTCTGGCAGCCCCGGGCCAGCCGGACGCTGGTTTCGGCTAAACCCGCCGAAAGCCGCCGGAGCCACCTTCCCGCCGCCTGCCCTTAACTCCTGGCTGCCCGAAACACGCTCCGAGTGCCGCCCGGGCACCCGCCGGTCAGAGGGACGGTGCCCGAGCCCGGCCCCGCTCGGTGCCACGGTCGGTGCCACGGTCAGCACCGGCAGCCGGAGCCGCCGCGGGCCAGCGGTCGCCGTCGGGGCTCAGCCCCGGGTTCCCCCGTCATAAATATTCCGCCGTGTCCCGGCCCGGCCCCGCTGTTTGCTCAGCGGGAGGGGTTTGGCCGCGGGTTCACCTTGACGGCAGCGAACGGGGACGGCCGCAGGTACACGGCACCTGCTCCGGTACCCCCGGGAGGACCACCCCCCCCCACCGGGGCTGGGCGGAGGCGCGGGAGGTGCAGGTACACGGGCGGGGTGGCTGCGGTGGGGAGCGGGACGTGGAAACTCCCGCGGGCAGACGGGATCGCGGCACGGCTGCCGTTCGGTGACGGCTCTGGCACGAGGTGGGGATCGGGCGTTGGGTGAGGGGGGGCGGAATCGGGACACGCAGAGTAAATCAGCCCTGGAGGCCACCAGTTGCCTTCCCCGGGGTGGTGGCCCCAGTCCCGGTGTCCTCGTCCCCCTGCCCCGGCACCTGGAAGTGATGCCAGGGGCACCATCCAAGAGGAGCCGGGCAGGGGTCGGTCACGGCCGAGGGTCACGGGGGGTGCGGAGGAACCGCGTTGGCTCCCGGGATGGGGACACGGTGCTGGGAACCCCCTCCCTGTGCCGCCCGGGAGCCGCCCCTTCCCCACCCCTGCCCCGGAGCCACGCTCAGCACTGGAGCCTTCCAGGATTTCCGGACCTTTCCCAGCAGCGGGCGGTCCCGCCGATGCTCCCGCCTGTCCCTGCAGGTAGAGGTGGGCAAGAGGAAATCCCCGACCCCGGGGTGCTGCAGGTGGTCACCCCCTTTCCAGCAGGGACCACCCCCCCCGGACAACACCTCCCCGGCTCCCACCTGCTTCCCAGTTCCTGTTCCTGTGTGCTTACTGCTCTATAGGCGGCTGATGCGGCAGCTCCCGGCAGTGCCAGCAGCCTTTCCCTGGGGCTTGCCAATGTCCAAAGTCACCCGAGCATCCCCTGGACCCCCCCCCAACCCCGACCCCACGCAGCCCCCCAGCCCCCACCGCGAGCATCCCCAGAAGAGATGGCAGGAGAGCGCCCAGGGTGGGCACCTGGGTGGGCTTCGGCAGCCCGTGTCCCTTCTCCATCCCCATCGGCTCCGGGATGGCAGCGCTGGGGAGGGTGGGCAAGGCCGAGGGACCCTCCCGGGAGCACGTACGACCCCCCCCTCCATTCCAGGGGCCGCTGACGATGGCCGACAGCCCGGGCTGGTGGAAGCTGACCTTCCTGCGGAAGCGCCGCTCGGTGCCCGCGGTGCTGTACGAGAACCCCGACGGCCACGCCGCGGGCACGGGTGGTGAGAGCCAGGAGGGGCCAGGCGAAGAGGGGCCACCCGGCTACGCCGCCCGCCTCGAGAAGATCGTGGACAAGAGCAGCAAGGGCAAGCACGTCAAGGTCTCCAACTCGGGACGCTTCAAGGAGAAGAAGAAAGTGCGGGCGACGCTGGCTGAGAACCCCAATCTCTGCGCCGCCGGCGAGAGGGAGGAGAAATGACCTGTCCGGTTGTCACCCTCCGGCCACCGGGCTGTCCAGGCCGGTTTGGCTCCATCCCTCCTGGGGACACGGGACCGCGGGGCTTCAGAAGGAGAATGGTCTCAGACTGCAGTTGATTTAGGGGAGAAGCAAAGACCCTGTTTAATTGTGGCCCCCCCCCAGGGAGAACTGTCCCTCCCAGCCCCCTGCAGCCAGCAGGAGCCCCCCAAGGCTGGCTAGTTCATACTGGGATGAGGATGCTCACCCCAGCTCAGTCGCTTGCCGCAGACCAGCAGAGCCCATCGTTCACTCCGCTCTGCCCTGAGCCCTGATCCCGAGGGTGAGACCTGGGGACCCCCCCTGCTCATCTCCCAAGCCCCTGGGGCCTCGTGGCAACAAGCAGAGCCATCAATGCCACGTTCTTGCCATCAGTCAACCCTCAACCGGGGCGGGGGGGAGGACGACACGATGCTTCCCTGACCTGAGGGAACAACCAAGTTCCCCCCCCGAGCTGCCTCCATGGGGGCCAGGGAAGGCTCTGGGCTTCCCGAGAGGAGCCCTATTCCCGTTTGCACCCAGGAATCACTCCTGGAAGGGGAGAACCCACCCCAGGAGCAGCCTCGGTGGTTTTTTTGGAAGCTCTTATGATTGTTGACAATTAACTGTTGTTAATAAACCAGGTCTGGAAGCAGCAGCAGCTCAGGGGGTGCGGGCAGGGGGAGGGCTCAGTGGAGCCCCCAGCCCCAGCCTGGCAGGGTCAAAGCCCCCAGAAGGCACCCAACCAGTCACCTGCCAGTCACCTCCAACGCAGGGAGTGCCTGACCCCGCGGAGAGGGGGACACACAGGGGTGGCTGTCACCAGCCAGGGTGCCCTCCCCGCTGGGCAGGGTGCGGCCGTGCCTTGAGTCAACAGGAGCAACCATTTCCCAGCTATGACAAAAGCCAGAGGGTGCCAAGCGCTGGAGTCCAACCCCCAGTTCCCCAGCACAAAACCCTGTGCCAGGGCAGCCTGGGCTCCCCCCCCACCCCCCCCACCCTCGGTTCTGTTTGCTCTGCCTGCTCCCGCCGGCTCCACAGGCTGCTCTTTGTCCCAGGCTGGCAGCACCGGATGGATCCTGCCTGCGAGGCAAGGGAGGGAGCAGGGAGGAGGAGAGCCCAGCCAGTGCCAATCGGTTCCTTTACACCCATCACGGTGGTACCCGAGCTCCTGTCACGCTCCGATTGCCGGGATGGGTGGGAGACCATGGGATGATCCACCATGGTGGCATCTGGGCTCCCACCATGCTCCCAGTGCCAGGAGGCCTGGCTTTGTTGCCATCCCCAACGCTCCCAGTGCCAGGAGACCTGGCTTTGTTGCCATCCCCAACCCCAGCAAAGCCCCCAGACCCTTCCTGGGGCATCAAGCTGCCACTTCCCACTGTCCCCTCGTGGGGACACCAGAACCTGCACTGTCCCTTCCTCTCCCACCACCAGAGCTGTCCCCAAGCCACCCGGGAGGGACCAAGGCCACCAAGCTGGTAACAGTGGCACAAGGGGCATGACGTCCTCCACGGCCACCAAACCCAGCTCCCCTCACCCCAGGGCTGTCCCTTCCCACTCCCACCCACCGCGGGGCTTTGCCCAGCACGGGACCCTGCCAGGGGACGCCCAGTTCTCCAGGGCACGATCCCGCCCCGAGAGCCAGCGACGGGAGAGCAAACACCGAGCCAGGGAGGGCAAAGGTTATCGGGGACTGGTTTCACTGGGATGCGGCCCAGATCGCTGCCGGCACCCTGCGCACCGGCCGGGATCCCCGGCTGCACCCAGCACCGCCAGCCCGAGAGCAGGACCGGCCCCGCGGGGTGAACATTAACCAGCCCCGCTCCCGGCTCCGCACCCATCAGGATTTATTTATTCCAAGCAGATGCAGGGTGTTGGGGGGGGACACGACGGGACAGGGGTAGGGGGTGTTCTGTCCCCTCCCCAAACGAGCAGGCTGAGGGTGGGGGTCTCACAGTGGCACCGGGCACAGCCAAAGCTGAGGTTCACAAAGTCACTGGGCAGAGCGGCGGGGGCAGAGCCGTGGCTCCGGGCATCACCAGAGCACGGCACGAGTCCCTGGCTGCAGCACGGGGCATGAGCCTTGGCAGCGGCAGGATGCGGGGAAGGAGATGGGGGTCGCCAGGGTCATTCTTGGTCCCCCTGATGGTCATTAATGTGATTAATTAACCACCAGCAGCACTAGGAGCAAACGGTCTCCAGGACACGGCAGCGGCTCTCGCTCACCTCGGGGAGAAGCAAAGCGGGGTGAGGGGCTCCGGGGCTGGAGCAAAGCCCCTCCCCAGCACCCGCAGAGCTCAGCGCCCATCTCCCGGGGGAGGCCAGCGCTGTTCTCCGGGGAGGGGACGGGACACCGGGGTGGGTTTGGCACAAGCAACGCTCCCGACGGGACAAACGTGGCCGGGGCCGTCGGGGTCCTCACGGGGCGAGGCGCTCGAAGACCCACCCGCCCTCTCCCCGGTGTGCCATGGCACCCAGGGAGGCCGGGTCCTCCCGCGCCCGGCGGAAGACGATGCGGTCGTGCAGGCGGTTGGTCTGGCCCTGCCAGAACTCCACCACCTCCGGCTGCAGGATGTAGCCCCCCCTTAGGTAAAGAAACATGAGGGTTTAGGGGGGTCCCGGTGGTGGGCAGCACCCGCCTCAGACCCCCCCCCCCCCCCCCCCGACTCACCAGTACGCTGGCTTCGGCACCGTCGTGTCCCGGTAACGCTCCTCCAGCTCCGCGTTCTTCTTCCTTAAATACTGTGGGGAACCGATGTTGGGGGGAGTCTGAGGTGCCCCCCGCTCTCCCAGCCCCTCCGTGGGGAACGGGAGGGCCGCTTACCTCCCGGTCCGGGATGACGGTGCTCTGGTGACTGACCACGGCCCCGATCTGGCTGCTCTTGGGGCGGGAGTGGAAGTACCGCTCCGATTCCTCCTCCGGCAGCCGCTTCACCGAGCCCTCGACCCGCACCTGGGACGGGCACCGGCACCTGGGTGCCCCCATCCCCCAATTGCCCCGTCCCCCAACTGCCCCCTTCAAAATGTGGGCACCCCCCAACCCTGTCTTGTCACCCATCCAAGTGTGAACCCCCACCCAAAGGTGTGAGCCCCAAGGTGTCACCATAAGGGGGGAGCACCCCGTGCCTGACACGGTGCCGAGGGCCTGACCGTGCTCCCTCTGCTCCCCCCAGACCCCCCCCATCCCCAGGGGACTGCGACTCACCTGCCGGTTGAGGGGCTCCCAGTAAAAGACGAGCGAAGCAAAGGGGTTGGTGTCCTGGGGGAGATGAGAGACCAGTGAGTGGACCAGCCCTGCTCCCAGTTACCAGCATCACTCCCAGATGAAGACGCTCTAGTTGCAGATGTCCCTGCTCACCGTGGGAGGGGTTGGACCGGATAAGCTTTACAGGTCCCTTCCCACTCAAACCAGTCCGGGATTCCACAATTTGCCAAAGCAGGACCCGCCTACACGTGGTGCTGACCCAGACCGGGGATGTTCTGCATCCCCAGGAGCCTCATCCCCAGTGAGAAGGGCTGGAAAAGCCACCACCCCCTACCCCCACTCGGGGGACACCCTAGAGCCCCCCTCTCCATGGCCACAGCCCCTCACCAGCTCCTTCCCCTTCCGGCTCTCGTGGTTGGTGAAGAAGCGGAATCCATCCTGCCCGAAGCCCTTCAGCAGCACCATGCGGGCCGAGGGCTTCCCATCCCTGCGGCGGGAGAGGGTGGTGGCCAGGGGACCCCCGCACTGTCCCCAGCTCCCCAGGGCGCGTGTTCCCATCCCCCCCCCCCCGGCCTCACCTGGTGCAGGTGGCCAAGCACATGGCGTTGGCCTCGCCGATGTCCGGGCAGCTCACGGCATCCTCGAACCACACCTTGAACTGCTCGATGGGGTCGTGGGAGGCCAAGTGCTGCTCCTCAAAGGCCTGGGGACACCGGGGACACTGTCAGAAGGGGACACCCTGGCCTCTGGGGACACAGAGAGCACAGGGGACGGGGGGAGCCCAGCTCTGGGGGTGCAGCCAGTGCAACGAGGGAGGGTCTCGGGGGACACAGCCAGCGGGAAAGGCAGGGGGTGGCACTCCACACCTTGGGGACAGCGGGGGGTGGGTCACCCCACTCCGGGGGCATAACCAGCAGGGGGGGGGGGCGCCGGGGGGGGGGGGGGGGGGGGGGGGGGTCACCCCAACACCAGGGGCTCCACAGTCACAAGGGGGGAGCCGGTTCCAGGGTCCCAATCAACACAGTGTGGGGCGAGTCACCGCCAGCCTCGGGGACATCCGGGGGGAGGGGGGGTGACCCCAACTCCAGGGTCCCCATCGGGGGGGTCACCCCAGTCCCAGGGTCGCTACCAGCCCGGAGGGGACACCCTCGGGGACAGCGCGGGGGGGGTCCCCTAAGCCCCAGGACGGAGCCCGGCCGGGGGGGTCCTCGCGACTCCCGCTCGCCCCCAGGAGCCGCCCCCGCCCCGGTGCCCCTGTCCCCACCTCCCCGTCCCCCCGGTAGCTCTTCCGCAGCGGCCCCAGGTCCATCCCTGCGGCGGCCGACGGGAGCCGAGCGGGGACAAAGCGGGAGCCGAGCGGGGACAAACCGCGCGCGTCCCCGGCTCCCGCCACCGCCCCTCCCCGGGGGCGTGGCTCACCCCGGACACGCCCCCCCTCTCCCTCCCCGTCCCCATCAGCCAATAGGAAGCGGGAAGATGCGCTCGCGGCAGGGAGGGGTCGAGCCGATTGGAGGAGGCGCAGGGGGCGGGTCGCGGGGACCCGGAAGGGGTGCGGGGGCTGTAAACAGGCACATGGAGGGGCTCTTAAAGGTACAGCGTCCCCCCGGGGGCGGGGGCCGCGGGGCCGAGGGGGCGGGGCCGGGGACTGGGCGGGGCGGGGGGGGACGCGAGGGGGACGGGAGGCACTGCGAGGGGACGGAGACAGGGGCTGGGGGGACACGGGGGGACAGGGGAGGAAACGGGGGGGACGGGGGCGGGATGGGGGCTTGGGGACATCGGGGACATTTGGAACAGGGGAGGTGGGGGCAGGATGCTCGGTGCTGGGGGGCGCTGTGGAGGTGGTGCCAAGTGACAGGGGCTGGGAGATGCGGGACAGGGAAGGGGGGGGACAAGACACGGGGCTGGGGCACACTGGGAGACAAGGGGGGGTCACGGGCATGGCGACATCGGGGACTGGGTGATGGGGAAACAGGGATTTGAGGGGCAAGACACGGGGCTGGGGGCCACTAGGGGACACTGGGGGACACTGGGGGACACTGGGGGACAGGGGAGCTGGAGAAGGACTGAGGGGACAGCGCCTTGTGGGGCAAGGATTTGAGGCCAGGGCCAGACAGGGACACTGAGGACAGGGTGGGGACCCAGGGAGGTGGGGATGGGGCGGGCAGGGGGCACGGGGTGGGGCAGGGAGCTGTGGGGGTGCTGGGGGGGCCACCCCCTGTCCCCCTGCCAGGTCCCCTCCGAGCAGGAGGGGGGCCCAGCGGCTCCGGGTGCCGGTGCACCCTGATGCTGGCACCGATGGCTGATGGTGGGGATGAGCACTTGGGCGACCAGGACCCCAGGACCCCGCAGCCCCTGGCACCCAGCCCAGGCCAACACAGGTACGGGGCAGGGACAGGTGTCAGCGCAGGTGGCACCCTGGAGCCCCCAGACTGGGGAGGTGGCCGTGACCCCACCAAGGCCCAGTGCCAACCCCGTTCCCTCACCATTGCCAGGACCATCCCACCCATCGAGGATGGCACAGCCAGGAAGAGACTCCGGCCGTGCCCAGGCTCCCAGGCCAGCCCCAGCCACCCAGAGAGCCCCTGGGTGCCGGGGGACAGCGGGGGGACCCGGGGGCTGCGGGCGGGCAGGGTGACCGGGCTCTATGCCCAGTTGCTGCGGGAGCTGGAGGCGGAGGTGGCAGAGCTGCAGCGGGCGCTGGAGGCCCGGGACGAGGCTGTCCTGCGCCGGGACCGCCGGATCCGGCAGCTGGAGCTGGAGAACCAGCAGCTCCGGAGCCACATCCGAAGCCTGGAAGAAGAGAACGATTTGTTGTCCTCCGGGGATGGCCGCGGGGGACCCTTGGCCACCGCTGCCACCAGGACCCTGCTGGCTTCAGGCACCGGCTGCATCGGTAACGGGCAGGGTGGCTGCCGGGTGTCCCCGCCGTGGGTACCTGCTCTCTGGGGTGGCACTGGGATGGATGAGGGATGGAAGGGGATGGGGACAGGCTGGTGGGGCTGTGGGGGACAGAGCCCACGGCTGAGCCCCTCTCCATGTCCCCACAGGTGTCAGTGACAGCAACATCCAGTTCCTCAAGGGTCTGTTGGGGCTGCTGGAGAGTGACAGCGCCGCGCAGGTGGGGCTGGGGACATTTCTGCCCTGGTGTCCCCAACCCTGGCAGCTCCTTGCCCTGTAGATGCTGGGGCAAGGAGGACAGCCCTGCCCCGCCGACCCCGCTCTGTCCCCACAGGTTGGGGGGCTCCAGCCCTTCTCCTCTCCCAGCCCCGAGGGGCAGGGCTGCACCCCGGCCGAGGTCCCGCGGTGCCCCCCAGCCTGGCAGCTCCAGGCAGGGCTGCCCCTTGGCTTCCCCCCCTGCCTGGGCACCGAGGAGGGGGCCAGCAGCCCAGCCACGCTCACCGACACCTCCTGCCTCTGGGAGGAGAGCAGCGGGGACACGCTGCCCGATGGCACCCCGCTCTGGGCCTCACCCGTCGAGGTGTGTGGGGGCTGGCTGGGGCTCTGGGGGGTCCCCCTAGGGTCTTGGGGTCCCATCAAAGTTCTTGGGGTCCCACTGGAGACCTTGGGTGTTGCTAAGGCTCCTGAAGTCCCACCAGAGACCTGGGATCCTGCCAAGGTTCCTGGGTTGCCATCAGAGACCTGGGGTCCCATCAAAGACCTGGGGTTCTACCAAAGCTCCTGGGATGTCATCAGAGACCTGGGGTCCCATCAAAGTCCTGGGGTTCTACCAAAGCTCCTGGGATGTCATCAGAGGCCTGGGGTCCCGTCAATGCTCCTGAGGTCCCACCAAAGTTCCTGAGGTGCCACTGAGCATTGTGTTTGGAGCAGAGGGGACAAAAGGGTTCTCCCGGTGCCCAGGGGATCCCCAAGAGCTGGAGCAGGTCAGGGTATCCCCAGGGACAGAGCTGGGGGTCTCAGGCTCCATCCAGGACCCCCAGCCAAAAAGCTCTTCCCCTCCCCACAGGAGAATGGGAGGCCCAAACTGGAGCTGGTCCCCAACTCGGGGGTCTACATCACCCACCCGCAGCTGGACGACCTCTCGCAGGTCTCCACCGACAAGCCCAAGCTGATGACGCGGCGGCTGCTGGGTTACTTCTTCTCGCGGGAGACCCTGGCCCGCTCCTCGGCCACGGGGCAGCGAGTCGCCCACAACAACACCTCCATGGAGCGACCCCTCCGCCTGCCCGTGCCCGTTGTCAACGCCATCAAAGGTAGGGGACGAGGTGAGGAGCGGTGGGAAGGGGGTCCCTCGTCCCCTCCCGCTGCCAGGCGGGTCCCGGTGCCACCCGTGAACGAGGTGGGGACGGGACACCCCGCAGAGTACGTCACCAAGATGTGCGGCCGCGGCTGCAACTTCAACGCCGTCATCAACAGCAAGTGCGGCACCTCCCGCCGCGCCGTCAAGAAGATGGTCGTGAAGACGGAGTGAGTGGAGACTCCTGGGATGGCCCAACGGCCAGGATGAGCCCGGGATCCCCCCCCGGCCCCGGTGCCGCAGACGGGGAGAGGGGACGGGGAGGGACGTGCCCTCATGCTGGGGGCTGGAGGAGTCACCCCACAGAGCCCCGTCCCCGTGGTGGGACCCCATGGCCACGTGTCCTGCTCCACGATGAGTGGGCACTGGCAGGGGTGAGGAGTGGTCGGAGCAGGGGTCCCCAGCACAGAGGACAGAGCTGCTCCAGGGGCCCAGCTGCAGCCCGGGACAGTTTTCCTGTAAATAAGTTCATTTCCAGCGATATTTGGGTCTCCTGTAAATAAACCCCACTTTGGTCCTGCTGGAGAAGGCCGGCGGCTCGTCACCCCAGTCCTGGCTCAGCACCACAGCTCAGGATGAGGACCTGCACTGGATTTACCTCTGGTGACTGAATTTATTCCGGGAGGAAAGCTCTCAGATGACTCCACCCAGTTACAGCCCAGTTTGCTTTAACAGCTCCGTCCCCGAACCCAGAAACCAACCCGGGGTCGGTTAACAACTCCAAAATAAAGTGAATTTGTTTAATTTAAAAGCTCAAAAATAACAAGCCATATGTTGGTTGGTTTTTAAACATGTAGTAAACACAAAAGCAATATAATCTATGGTCCAATGTACACTATACACAGGGGGGGGGGGGGGGGGGCACACGCGGGGGGGGCAGGAGGAAAGGGGCTGAAGTCCCCAAATTCCAAAGGAAACGCCACGTCACTTGAGAACGGAAAAGTGGGGAGAGAGAGAAATCATCAGACAGCCAAAAAAAAAAAAAAAAA
>JANVCC010000065.1:3165066-3181146 GCA_025345505.1 Todiramphus chloris collaris | reverse complement strand
TAGAGGAGAAAAAGGGTGGTGAGAAAATGGGCTGAGAAATTAAATAAAGAGGGGAGAGGGAAAAAAAACCAAAGCCCTCCCAGCAGAGGGAGGTGGTAACTGGGGAGAGTAAGGCAACGATCTCCGTAGAAAACAGGGACCTTCCAAAGGGGGTTATATAGATATTTATAGCTATTTATAGACTTTAAATATAAAGTAGGAATGTGCTGTGGAGCTTCTCCCGGCCCGCCCACACCAGAGCGGCCGGTCCCCTCCGTGTCCAGCTCCCGCCTGGCCGTGGGACGGTTTGCCAGGCTCCGGGCCACCCCGTGACCCCGGGGATCGGGCAGGATTGGGCAGGATCAGGCCCTTGCACCCTTCAGAAAGGGGCTGCTTCTGCTCGGGATCCCCGGGCGACGGCGGCGGAGGGAAGGCCGGGCAGGAGGGTGTCCCCGAGGGCTCCTCGCCGAGGCCGGGGAGGCTGGAGTGCTGCGGGGGGCACGGGGTGCTGCCCAGGCGGGGTCCTGTCCGCGCGGCCGTGGGGCAGCTCCCGGCCCTACAAGTTCTTGGTGACCAGGTGGGTCTTGTAGTGCTTCGTCAGGTGGTCGCTCCGCATGAAGCGCTTCTGGCACTGGGCGCACTCGAATCGCTTGTCGCCTGCGGGGAAGGGCAACGGTGGCAACAGTCAGGGGGTGGCAACTGATGTCGCCCGCCCGCTGTTGTCCCCGGACTCCTCTAAACCAGTCAGGACACTGGGGACATCCCGGGCTGGCAGTGACACCTCCCCGCCAGGTCCCCTTTGCAGCCACCCTGCCCCAGATCCTTCCCTTGGCACCTTCATGGAAACATCGACTGGTCTGGGTTGAGAGGGAGCTTTGAAGGTCACCCAGTCCAACCCCCTGCAGGGAGCAGGGCCATTGCAGCTGGAGCAGGGTGCTCAGAGCCCCGGGCAACCTCCCCTGCAATGGTGCCAGGGATGGGGCAGCCACCACCTCTCTGGGCAGCCTGGGACCACTCTCAGCCTCAAAAATTCCTTCCTTCTCTCCAGTCTGAATCTCCCTCTTTTAGTTTAAACCATCCCCCCTTGTCCTGTCCCAGCAGGCCCTGCTCAAAACTCTGTCCCCATCTTTCTGCCAGGCCCCTTGAAGCACTGAGAGGCCCCCAGAAGGTCTCCCTGGAGCCTTCTCCAGGCTGAACACCTAACCTTGGTCACCACCATCACAGAGACCCCAAAAAGCACAGACCCTGACAAAGTTCTCCACTCCCCCCCCAGGCTCTCAATTAAATCACAACTTGAGGTAGCCCAAGATCAGCCGAGTCCTCGGCTCAGCGCATCCCTGAGGCCCAGGACCCTCAGCTGGGGCAGGATGGGACCGTGGTGGGTGCTGCAGACCTGTGTGGGTGCGAGCGTGTCGCTGCAGCTCGTCGCTGCGTGTGAAGCGCTTCCCGCAGAAGACCCAGTTGCAGACGAAAGGACGTTCGCCCGTGTGCAAGCGCACGTGAGCGCGCAGCAGCGAGGTCTTCCGGAAGGTTCTCCCGCACTCGGGGATGTGGCAGATGTGCTTCTTCTTCCCTGGGTCGCCCGGCCTGGTGAGGAAAGTCAAGGTTAGCCGTGGAAATGGGGGATGATCAGAATGGTTTGGGTTGGAAGAGACCTTCTGGATCATGGAGTCCAAGCTGGCACTGCCAGGGCACCACTGCCCCCTGGCCCTCAGCACCACAGCTCCACGGCTTGGAAACCTCTCCAGGGGTCACGGGGACTCCACCACTGCCCTGGGCAGCCTGGCACAGCCCTGGACAGCCCTCAAGGGGAAGAAATTGTTCCTCAGCTGCAACCTAACCCTCCCCTGGTGCAACTTGAGGCCGTTTCCTCTTGTCCTGGTGCTTGTTCCTTGGGAGCAGAGCCTGACCCCCCTGGCTCCAACCTCCTGTCAGGAGCTGTCAGAGCCAGAAGCTCTCCCCTCAGCCTCCTTCTCTCCAGGCTCAACAAGCCCAGGGCCCTCAGCTGCTCCTCACCACCCTTGTGCTCCAGCCCCTTCCCCAGCTCCGTTGCCCTTCTCTGGCCACGCTCCAGCCCCTCAATGTCCTGCTGGGAGTGAGGGGCCCAAAACTGACCCCAGGATTCCAGGGGTGGCCTCCCCAGTGGCCCCAGTCCAGGGGACAATCTCTACCCCGGTCCTGCTGGCCACCCCAGTGCTGACACAGCCAGGATGCTGGTGGCTTCTTCTGCCCCTGGGCACTCTCTGGCTCATCTCCAGCCTTCCTGTTGACCAGCTCCCCCAGGTCCTTTCTTATCGGGCACTTTCCAGCCGCTCTGCCCCAGCCTGGAGCAGTGCAGGGGTTGGTGTGACCCCAGTGCAGGACACAGCCCTTGGCCGTGTTGAACCTCATCCCATTGGCCTCGTCCCATCGCTCCAGCCTGGGCAGATCAGGCCACAGGGCTGCCCCTCACCCCTCCACGCTCACCTCTTCTCCCCGTCCTTGCAGTTGGGGCAGGTACATGCCATCCGCCGCCTCTTCTCCCCGGGCTGAATCTCTCCAGACAGGGCTTGCTCCATCTGGAGCTGGATTTGGGTCGGGCTCAGGCCGCTGATGGTCAGGTTGTTGCCGGACACGTTCTGCACCGTCAGCTGCTGTTGACCTGGGGGGGGGATGTGGAAAAAGGGGGAGTCAGGCTCTGCCCCTCTACTCCTGGCCCAACGCGTCCATCCGTGCTCCTCACGTGGGTCTGGCTGGAACCCTCCGGAGGTGGCCGGATGGAGGAAAGACCATCCCCCCCATGAGCAGGACGGGCCACCCCGGGTCTCACCACCCCCAGCCCTGCATGCAGCACTGCCCCAGCCCCTCTGCCCCGTCACGTGCTGGTCCCCAAACGGGGCCGGTAAGTCCCTTTTTTCTGAATATACTGTGCGGTTTTTCAAAGTTTTCGGTTCGACCCTTCGGGGTGGGGAAATGACCAAAGAGGAAACAAAAAAGAAACTTTGAAAAAACGTGCAATATATTGACCAAAAAAATGGGACTTACCCCTGGACCCTTAAGGGCCGCTCCAGGCTCGGGCGCTCACGGAGGCGGCAGCACCCGGCGGGCGGGTGACGGGGGCTGGAAAGAAGAAGATGGGGTCAGCGTCAGCAAGCGGGAGCGCTGCTCTCGGGGCAGCGGGGAGGGAGGAGGAGGAGGAAGGAGGAGGAAGGAGGAGGAGGAAGGAGGAGGAGGAAGGAGGAGGAGGAAGGAGGAGGAAGGAGGAGGAAGGAGGAGGAAGGAGGAGGAAGGAGGAGGAAGGAGGAGTGGGCTCAGACAGAGGAAGGAAGAAGGGGTGAGCGCAGAGAGGGAGGATGGGATTGGGAGGGCGCAGGCAGAGCGAAGGTGTCAGCTCGGGGAGGGAAAGCGCGAAGCCGAGGGTGGGGGCAGCCCTTTGGCAGCTGGGGAGATGGGAACAACCTGGCTGAAGCCAGGCTGAGACCAGACACAAGTCATTTCATTCATAGCCAGCAGGTCCTACCGGTCCCCTCCGCAGCCAGGGCTGCAAAGAGGTCCCCCCCCACCCCCCCCAAAGCCCTGCGACGTGTCACAGGCAGCAGCAACATCTCCCTGCGGCATCTCCCGGGCACTTGGGGCTGGCCCCTCGTTTGCACGCCAAGCAGCAATTAAAAACCCCCTCAAAAGCAACCCTGGTGAGGCCAGCGGCCCCGCTGCGGAGCACAAACCCATCCTGGGCCCCAGTTTATGCTGACGTCGTTTAGTGGAGCGAGAAAGAACAGCTTCCAACAGCCAAACCAAGCTGGGTTTGGTGAGAGACAAGCCACCACATGGCAGCAGGTCTGTCTGGATCAGGAGGCAGATAAAGCTTCCCTCAGACAAGGCTCCCAGCCCTCGGCTCCCCAGGGACAGCCACAGCGCTGGCACTGGGCTGGGGGAAGGTTTGCCGGGCAGGAGGGGAGGAGAGAGTGGCTGGCAGGACGTGGCCAGGCCGGTGATGCGGGGACAGACACGTTCCAGGGCTGTCTGGCTCACAGGCTGCTCCAGCCACTGGCCAGGGCCATGGCTGGCTACTTTCAGCTCGTCCCATGGTGGTGAAGGGCTGGGGTCACCTCAGGGAGTGGTGATCCCTGGATAGAGCTTGGAGGAGCACAGACCTGGTGTATTTTGGCTACTAGAAGCCTGAGCCAGCAGCCACCACACCCAGCAGATGAGAGATGTCCCAGCCCCAGGGATCTCTGGCAGGAGCAGCTGCAGGAGGGAAAGCTCCTGAGCCCCACGTCCCTCAGTCTGGCTGGGTCCCAGCCCTCCCAGAGACACCCGGGTCACCCACAGGCCTGGCACAGCTCAGGCTCCCCCTGCACAGAACTGGGCCGGGCACTCAGACACGACCCCTGCAAGGGGCTGTCACCACCAATTGCCCCCCAGCACCACTTAGCAGGATAGAATCACAGACTGGTTTGGGTGGGAAGGGACCTTTGCAGATTTGGAGTCCAACCCCCTGCAGGGAGCAGGGCCATCTGCAGCTAGAGCAGGGTGCTCAGAGCCCCGGGCAACCTCCCCTGCAATGGTGCCAGGGATGGGGCAGCCACCACCTCTCTGGGCAGCCTGGGCCAGGCTCTCCCCACCCTCAGCACCAACAATTTCTCCCTTCTCTCCAGTCTGGATCTCCCTCTTTTAGTTTAAACCAACAGCCCTTGGCCTGTCCCAACAGGCCCTGCTCAAAATTCTGTCCCCATCTTTCTGCCAGGCCCCTTGAAGCACTGAGAGGCCCCCAGAAGGTCTCCCTGGAGCCTTCTCTCCAGGCTGAACCCCCCCAGCTCTCCCAGCAGAGGGGTTCCAGCTCCATCAGAGAGAAGTTTCCAGCAGACCCACCACAGAAACATCCCAGGAAACACTGGGGGCCTCTGAGCTGATGACATTTACCAGCAACATCCAGCCTCGGGCTACAAGGGGTCTGCAAAGCAGGGGTAGGAGAAGCATCTTTTTGTCCTCAAGATCAGGGAGCTGCCCTCCCCACCCCATCCCTCCCCGGGGGCAGAGAGGGGGGTTGGCACAGCCCACCTCCGGTGTTGGTGATGGTGACGGGGACACCCTGGACTTGCACGCCGTTGATGTTGATGGTCTGCATGGCCTGCGCCGCGGCCGCCAACTGCGCGGCGTTCAAGCTGATGATGCCGCCGGCGGGAGCGATCTTGGGCAGGGTGCGCTCCTTGCGCCCGGCCGGTTTCTTCCCGCCGCTCCCCGGGCCGGAACTGCGGGATAAGGGGCTGCTGCAGGAGGTCCCACATGGAGGCATGGTCATGGCCGAGGCTTCCTGGAGCATCACCGTCTGGAGCTCGCCCGAAGGTGTTTTGAAGTACATCTGGTGGGAGGAGAGAAGAGGGGTGAGACCGGTGCCTGTCAGAGGGCACCCCCGACGGTCGCCCTCCCCGCACGAGCCAGGAATCTGGGCCTGTGATCAGCCAAAGGGCAGGAGAAGTTGTCCGAGCATCTGAAGACCCTTTG
The DNA here is from genome assembly GCA_025345505.1 of Todiramphus chloris collaris. NCBI lineage: Eukaryota > Metazoa > Chordata > Aves > Coraciiformes > Alcedinidae > Todiramphus > Todiramphus chloris. The sequence continues at coordinate 3,175,683 of JANVCC010000065.1, read as the reverse complement.
TGGACCTCCTGGAGAAAGGTCCTGGCCGTGCACGGCAGCCAAGGGCCGCTGTGGCCTTGCAGCCTGGTTTCCAGAGGCAACACTAAGGCCACTGTTCCTGCCCCACCTCCCTCTGTCCCCCAAGAGCTTCTGAGGACGGTGGCTCAGCCCAGCCCTGGCCGGTGGCACAGCAGAGGTTTCAAGGATGCTGGTTTTCGTGGGCCTTTAAGGAAGATGGGGACAATGGTTTGATAGGGACAATCTTTTGATGGAGACCAATTTTTTAGCAGGCCCTGTTGGGACAGGACAAGGGGGATGGTTTGAAACTAAAAGAGGGAGATTCAGACTGGAGAGAAGGAAGGAATTTTTGATGCTGAGGGTGTTGAGAGCCTGTGCCAGGCTGCCCAGAGAGGGGGTGGCTACCCCATCCCTGGCACCATTGCAGGGGAGGTTGCCCGGGGCTCTGAGCAACCTGCTTTAGTTGCAGATGTCCCTGCTCCCCGCAGGGGGGTTGGACTCAATTTAAAGGTCCCTTCCAACCCAAACCAGTCTGTGCTGTGATTCTCTAAGTCCTCTAAAAGCAGGTGGCCAGAAGGGAGACTTAACAAAGCCCTGCAGAGGGAAGATCTGTGCTCCCAACCCTTCCCAGACATCAGAGAATCCACACAAGCGCCGCCTAAACCGGGCGCCGAAGCTGTTTGGCAGCTCACAAAATCCTTCAGCTTTTTAAAGCCCGGCTGAGGGCCGGGAGGAGAGAAGAGGGCAGAGGGATGTCGCAGGAAGAGGTACCTGGGTAGGAACCGGTTCCGTCGTCTGGATCTGGAAGTTCTGGGAGGCTTTCTGGGGGACGGTGGGGAGCGTGGCGGAGGCGGCTTGGACCACGCGCAGGGCCTGCTGCGGGATCTGCACTACCTGAGGCTCCTGCTTGGGTTGCACCACTTGGACCTGCTGCACCATGGCAGGTTGGCCCGAGCCCGGGCTCTGCACGATGAGCAGGTTGTTGCCCGCCTGGATGATGTTCTCCGCCGTGGTTTCGATCAACACCGTCTCCACTTGCTCGGCCACGGCCACGGCGGCCGCTTGGGCGGGAGAGGTGGTTTTCTTCCGAGTCTTTCTGCTGGGTTTCGAGGGGCTCTCCGCCAGGAGCTGAGCCTGAGTGCCCGGCTCGGCGGTGTTCACCAGGTTGTTCACAGGCAGGGTAAGAGTCACGTTGCTACCACCGGCCAACTTGACCACGTTGCTCGTACCCTGCACCGGTGAAGCTCCACCCTTCTGTGCCGGAGCCGGTTTGATGGGCACGGGCTTGTGAGAGGAAGAGGAAGGGGTGAGGATCGCTTGATTTGTGCCCGGGATAATTTGGATCTGGTTGGTGAGGTTGGGCTGGACTTGGATGGTCTGTCCCCCCACGGCCTGGATCTGGGGCACCGCCTGGTACTGGATGTTGGCGGACGAGCGGGTGCCCTTGTTGATGACAGTTGGGTTCTGAATGGCAAAAACCAGCTGCCCCCCGGGGTAGGAGGTGCCAACCTGAGAGCCCTGGATCTGGAAGAGGTTCCCTTTCGACGACAGGATCCCAAAGCTGTTCTTACCGGAGCCCAGAGGGAGAGGAGCAGGTTTGATGGGGACGAGTTTGCGAGGCGTTGGCTGAGGAGGGGCAGGAGGAGTCACGGCGGCTTCCACGGCGGGGGGACCGATTTTGCTACATGTCGCTGCGAGGAGGGCGAGAGGAGAGGGCTGGGAGTCCTGGGGAGCCAGGGAGGAGAGGGCTGGGTTAGAGAGGGGGGCTGGTGCCAAGCTGCTGGAGAGCGAGTCCGGGGAGGAAAGGGTGGACGCTATCGAAAGGCATCCTGTCATGCTAATGAGACAGCCCTCATTAAGGGAACTGCTTAATTACCCACAGCACGTGTGCTTTAGCTAGCTTTAGCTAGCCTCTGTCACCACTTTTAGCCATCAGGATGGCGACTGCCGTTGAATCGGGTGCCTACGTTCCTACAAACTCGACAAAGCCACCAACACCCTGCAAGTCTGCTGGTACCTACACCCGTTACGCCCACCCTGGAGCATCAGGGGTGGTTTTAATTCCAAGCTCACCTCGTGCTATCAGCTGCTAACGTGACCCAAGAGGAAACCACAGCATGGGGAGGAGGAACAACCCTCCAGAAGCATCGGGGCTGGGAACAACTCTCTACAACTACCTGAAACTCTCTCTACAACGGCCTGAAAGGACATTGGAGAGAGGCTGGTGCTGGGCTCTTCTCTCAGGTAATTAGGGACAGAACCAGAGGGAACGGCCTCAAGCTGAAACAAGGGAGGGTTAGACTGGACACTAGGGAAAAATTCTTCACAGAAAGAGTGGTGAGAGATTGGAATGGGCTGCCCAGGGAGGTGGGGGAGAGATTGGAATGGGCTGCCCAGGGAGGGGGTTGAGTTGCCATCCCTGGATGTGTTTCAGCATCGCTCAGATGTGGTGTTGGGGGAGATGGTCCAGGGGTGAACTTGTAGAGTAGGGCTAATGGTTGGACACGATGATCCCAGGGGTCTTTTCCAACCTGAGTGACTCTGTGTGAACAAGCCCAGAGTGCAGCTCCCCTGTCCTGCAACCAGCCCTCCTCCTGACGGGGCAACAGAGGCAGGAGGGGCCCAGCGACGCGGCGTTTGCTGTCCCCTGCCCCGGGACACGGCCCCACGCCCTGGCACTCACCTGGGCGGTGGAGGCAGCCGGCTGCAGGTATTCACTGGGGCTGACGGCGGCCGTCGCAGCCATGCTGGCTCTCGATCTGCCAGGAGGAAGAAGAGACAGAAGAATAAGAACCAGAGGCAAGAGCGGAGAGTGCGGCAGCTCATCCCCAATGGGACTCTCCTGGTGGCCCCCAAAACAACCCCCCCTTCAGCCAGGGAGTGGGGTTATGAAAGGGCTAGAGATTATCATCACCTTCTCCCCACGCGCTCCTTCGACCTTTGTTTGCCACCAAAGGGCAAAAGAGATGATGAGAGCCCGGGTGCAGCCCTCACTCGTCTCCCTGCATCCCATCCCAGCCCTGCCCAGCAGCCACGGCACCCCGGGCTGCCAGGGACCATCGCTGCCCCGCGGAGCCCACGGCTCCCCAGTTCCCAGCCCACGCCACTTCCCCGCCGCTTGTTTCTTTTCTAACTTTGGGGATCAAAAAGGACAGAGTTTTGGTACAGAACCGTGGTTTTGAAGCCTGGAAAAACATCATTTTGATTATTTCAGAACCTGGTCGGTACCGAGCGTTTGCGAATCGCTGTGTAATTAAAAGGTCACTTGGGAGAAGGCGCTGGTGCCGGGTGGCAGCAGCAGCTCAGGAGGCTGAGAAAAGCCATCGCTCAGCGGGGAGGAGAGAGCAGCACATGGAGGAGAGGAGCCAGGGCCACGGAGACGGGGATCTGCACAGCGGGGAGAGGAGAGGGACGAAGACACCGTCACCCCACGGGCAGGGGGGGCAGGGAGGGCACAGGGCGAGGGGCTGGGGGGAGCGTGGCACGAGGCAGAGTGGCAGTGGTGAGGACAGGGGACGATTCGCTGTCCCCACGGCCCTGCCACCATCCCCGGGAGCGTGACAACCCTGATGCTCAGCCCTTCCCCGAAGGCCACTGAGCCACTTCAGGCTGGGACAACGGTTTCTTTTGGCAGGTTTGAGGCACCAAATCCAGGAAAAGAGGCTCTTAAATCCTCACAATTTGCTAAATCTGTTGCTCGGGACCAGGAAGATATTTCACCCCCGACGTTTCCTTGCCCCCCTCCATCCAGCAGTTGCTGTGCGGCTCACCAGCTCAGTGATATTTGCCCAGATAAGGTGCCAGGGAGAACGTGTCTGAGCTCGAATGTTCCTTACTCCCGCTGCCGACAGCGTCCTGACTTCACACGGGGGATTACGGCCGTCTGAGGAACGCGGGTTTACCCTGGGCACCTCTGAAACATGGCCCTGGCGCTGACGGGAAGCGGTGCCAGAGGACAAGCAGCAGCAGGAGGAAGATGGGAAGCCACGGATGGGTTTAGAAGGCGTCGTACCAGCTGGAAACGACCCCTCGTGTAAGCACAGCGAGAGGCTGCTCGCTGCTCGCAGGGACCGGGCGAGAGCCGCGGCCCAGGAGGGTGGCAGAGAGCTGGGGTCTGGCTCAGGGTGGGCAAAGTGAGGAGCTGGCATAGGCAGGGTCACTGTTTAACCACCTCCACTCCTGCCCAGGGAGCTGTGGGAGAGTCAGAAAAGGATGAGGGGCAGCACGGGTCGGGAAAACCCAGGGTGAGGGGTGTTGCAAAGGGAGGGAGCATCACATTCCACAGCCCAGTGAAAGCTCGGCAGCAATGGAGGTGAGAGGGACCGGGATGGGCTGGCTGAGGGTGGCAGGGCCAGCACCCAACCTCAGAAAGGGTGAACGTGACCTTGTTTGAAACAGCATCCCAGTGGCTGGGCAAAAGGCACATCTCCACTGGGAAAATAAAGGGGTTCTTTTGGTTTGAGACTGGGGGAAGGCACAGGAGGTGCAGGCACCAACGCAACGGCCGCTCATCGCAGCTTCATCCAGGGAGAGAAGTCCTCCAGGTAGTGGAGATGCAGCCAACGCTCACCCAGAACCAGAGACTGCTCGGCTCCCCTGCCAGGGACCTTCTCCCTGGGAACGCGAAGCCTCTCGACAAAGAAAACCACTAAGAACCCGAAAACCACTGAGAACCCCAAAACCAAAACCACTAAGAACCCAAGCGCTCAGGCTCCAGGCCAGGTCACCAAGGAGCTGCTTCTCCAAGGCTCTGACCAGCACGGGCTCCACGGAGGCTCTTGGAGCCACAACCAAGAGCATAAATCCCTGGGAAGAGGCAGGTCAGAGTCCCAGGCACCCGGGCTGGCCCAGGGGGGAAATTACTCGCCCCGTTCCCTAGCGAAGAGCATCCATCCCCTTGAAGCGGCTCGCTGGGGCGAGCTCCCCGAGCTGAGAGCACCAGAAGCTCGCGCCCAGCGAGCTGGCCTGCGATAAAAGGGACGCTGTCTTCCCAGAAAGCTGTGAGCTTGTACGGCTGCCCGAGTTCTGCAGCTGCACCCTCCCTTTCAGCAGAATTAGGGCACCGACGAGGATTAACAGCCCTGACTACAAATCAGAGCAATGCTGAGCTGGCCAGAAAGAGAGCGACGCGTACCAGGAGAGATCCCATTAACCCCAGCAAATAAACGGGGACGGCGACTGGGGGAGAAGCCCCGAGTTGCTGTGCTTACAGGACAATCCCTCCCCTGCTTTCTCGCCTGTACAATTTACACCCCGGTCCAGAGGCGACAGTCTCCTCTCCCGAGAGGCAGAACGTGGTCCAAACCCCCTCACCAAGCAGGTAGCAAAGCCCACGGCTTCGCTCCGCTGGCCAGAGCCGGGAAGCGGACTGGAGTTGCTGGTGGGGAAGGTTTCTGGACCTGCCCTGGAGGATCCGGACCCTCTCGAGAGGCAGCTGCTCCCCTCAGCACCCTCTCGCTGATGCGCACCATGAAACCATCGCCCGCTCTGCGTTCACACCTTCAACAAAGAGTCTGCTGAGCAGTTCAGGCCCTTCCGTGAATCCTCAAGAGCCCTGATTCGTAAGATTCCTTTTTCTCTGGCCACCTCCTCTTCCTCTCCTTGTCACAAGCAGTTTTGTAAGGGAAGCATCTCCCTGCCTGCTGGGAACAGCCACTGCCTCACCACTCGCCTGTCACCACCCCTGCGAAAGGACAAAGTCACCAAAAACTCCGGGATTTCTGTCTCAAGAACCATTTCCTTTATTATGTTCCTCAAACGAGCACAGCCAGGACTCACTCCTGCCCCGGGACACACAGACCAAGCACCTCGTGTCCCAAACAACTGTCCCGATGCCCTGACGTGCTTTGAGGAGCTCTGGGAGCCCACCCTGAGCTCACAGCACGCGGCAAAACAAAGTCATTCCACCGGACTCGAGCAATGGAGCTGTAGGAGGAAAAAGTCCCCAAGGGCACCAGGCCACAAGAGCCTGGGAGCATCGAGACCACCCCCCCAGGAAGGTTTGCTCAGAGGCAGCTCCTTCACTTCTCGAAGGGTTTATTGACTTTGGACACTGACATTATCTTCAACGTTCTACAGGGGGTATGAAGGGGAGGGATGGTTGGTCTCCTCCACGGGATCTGTGCCTTCCAGCTCTGCAGAGGAGCCCAGGACAGAGGTGAACGGTGACCAGAAGGGACCCGCCGGTCCTCACGGTCACAACGGCCCCTCGAGACAGCTGCAAACCTCCCTTCTGGGGAGGATCTGGAAAAGTTTTGTGTATTTTAGACCAGGATTTCAAACCCTATCACCACGATATCCCTGTTAGCTCCTCTCAGCCCCCTCGGAGAGACGAAACCTCACAGCAATTTACAGCCCTCAGCTCAGGTATTCCCATGGCAGGGGAGTTTCTGCTCCTCAAAGCACCCTCCCCATCTGCCCGACGGGTCTTTTTTTGGGGGTGGGAGGGTAAACGTGATCTTAACTTTCAGCACTTAAAGCCAGTTGACAGACCTGACCCGAGCTGCCGTGGTTTTAATTAGCACCTCGAGCGTGAAGGTGAATCAGAGTTCCCTAAAATCCATGAAAGACCTCAGCAACTGCAAAAAGCTGCTCAGGATTATGAAGCTAAGCACAGTCATCAGGGAAAAGAAAACCACGCCAACAGCCAGAGCCCCGGTTGTTTGTCATGGCCATGAGCAAATATTCAAAGTCGGGCAGAAAGCAGCTCAAACACCTGCAAGATTTACATATTAACAGCAGGAAACCAAGTGATGCCCTCGAATAAACCGGCCGGGATTTCTGTTGTTGTTGTTCTACCTCCTCGTCCCGACTCCCACATGCCTCTGACAGCGCGAGCGTCGCAGCCGCTCGCCAACAGCAAGAGTTTGTTTTCTCCTTCCTCGTTGCTGGGGAGGGGAAGTGGGGGAAATTCCCTGGTGATTTGGGAGGGGGAAATGGAGAAGCAGGTAGAATAAAGGGAAGCAGGATGGCCAGGCTGCCAGGGGAAGGGGAGGTGGGAGCAGCTCCTCGCTCTACACACGTGAGGAAGGAGAAGTTTTGGGATCACCAGGCACCCTTGAGCGTTGGCTCCCCCTGAGTGACAAGAGGCCACAGTGAAAACTTCCAGCGGCATCAATCTGTGGCTCTCCGAGTGGCTACAGATCCTGCACTGCGCAGGAGAAAAGGGGTAACCGGCCCGGTTCTCATCCACCTGCTACACTCCCAGCCCCGGGACAGCTGCCCCGGGACGGCTCCCCCAGCTCGGGCCTGCAGCCCCCTCCCCGTACCACCAGTGCCCGAGGGGAGCGAGCCCCAGTCCCTATGCACAGCCCCAGGGCCAGAACGGGATGTGGCTGCAATACCAGACCCCCCCCCCCCCCCCCCCGCCCCGAGACGCAGCACCCCCCAGCCCCGGTGACCGGCACACTCTCCCCGGCCTCACGCACGCTTCACCCCAAAGCGGGGGGCAGTTTCCCCGCACACCCCCAGCCGCAGCATCCCACCCGCCAGGCAACGCGCGGGGCACCGGGCCCAGGCGCCCCGGGGACCCCCGCAGCAGTCCGGGCACCGCCGCTACGGACACGGACCTCGGTCCCCCAGACCCCGACAGCCACGTACCGGGGCAACCCCCCCCCCGCACACGGCCCCACCGCGGGGCCGCCCCGGCCGGCCCCTCCCGGTAGCGGCGGCGGTCCCCGGGGAGGCGGGCCGAGGATGGCGGACCCGCCTCTGACCGGGCCCCGGCCCCGGAAGCGCCGCCCGCCCGCCCGGCGCTCGGGGAGGGCGGGCCGGGAAAACCGCACGCCCCTTCCGGGCCCGGTACCGCTGCCGCTGCCTCCCCCCGCGCCTCCTCCCCCCGCTCCAACGCTCCCGCCCCCGCCGCGGGCCCGCACAGACCCGGCCGGAGCGGCGGCGGCGGCTCCGACCCCCTCACGGCGCCATCTTCCTCCTCCGGGGCCGTCCGGGCACCGCCCTGGATGTCCCGCCCCGCAGCGGCCTCTTGACCAATCGCCACGCGGTCTGCCGGGGCCCTGGCCAACAGACGGCGAGATGCTTTACCGCTGTCCAATCGGCTGCGGAGCGGGCCCGTGATGGGCAGCTCCTTCGAGCAATAGGGCTCGTGATGGAGTGGCGGCTGCGCCAATGGGCGCGGACCTCTGAGGTGACGGACGGAAGAGGAGACCCAATGGGAGGGTAGATCTCTGATTGACAGCGCGGCTGGCTAATGGGCGTCAGCACAGCCTGTCGCTGTCCGTTGATTGATTGACAAGCCTTCGAGGCGGAGGGGGCGGGCTTCCTCGTGGGCGGGAGCTACCCGAGCGTCGCCTCTCGGTTGGCCGAGGCCACGTTGATTGACACGGAGAGAAAGCAATGGAGAGACGCGACGCAGCCGAGCTCCGCTTGTGATTGGCCAGCGGCCTGGGGCGGAGGGGAGGGGCTTGAAACGTTTGCAGCTGAATGACGTCAGCGGGGTCCCCGCGGGGGCGGGGGAGTCCCGGGGAACCCCGGGGGGGGGGGGGGGGTCTCGGCCGCCCCCGGCCTGGCCGCTCCTGGGTCGTTCCCCCCCCGCCGGGTCCGTGCGGCTGCCCCGGGCCGGGACCCTCCCCCTCGGTGCCACCGGCGGAGCCAGCGCCCGTGGCTCGGGGGTGCTGCTGGTGCTGCTGCCCCCCCCCCGATCCCATCGCCACGCCGCGGGCTGGCCTGGCGCCCATCACCGACCCTTCGGGGCTCCCCGAAACAGGCGGCGTGGAGTAACCCTGGACCCCCCACTCGCCAGATCCTGCCCCTCAGACTGGAGGGGGATGCGAAGCGCCCCCAAGCTTGGTGGCGCCCGGGGCCACTGCTCCCGAAGGGCTCCATCTCCCCCAGAGGTTGGGGGTACCGGGGGGTTTGGGGTGCCCTGTATCGCCTGCCAGGGTCCAGGGTGTCAAGAGGGTGCCCCATATTCCTCCGGACATTGAGGTGTTTGGAGGGGGGTGGGGTCCCCAAGCCCTTCACGGGGGACGGGGTGCTGGGGTGGGGGGGTGTCAGGGTGCTCGGAGGGTGTTGGGGTGCCCAGCAGCCGTGACCCACACACATCCCCCCCCCCCACCCCCGCTCCCAGCTCCAGAACCATCCACCCCCCCCGCAGCCGAGGGGCCACCAGCTACCCCCTGATTGGCCGAGGGGTCCCCAATGTCTCCCGACCCCCCTTCCCCATGCCAGGCCTGCCAGGCCCCGGGGTGCCCAGCTGGCTCCAGCCCCCACGGGACCAGTACCTCCCACTGGAGCCAAATAATTGCTCGGTGCTTTGTTGTGCAGTGTCTATGGCCCCGGGGCCTTCATTTGTGGGAACTTGCTGTGGCGAGTGCCTCCCTTTTAATTACCTCCCCTCCTCATGCTGCTGCTTACTCACCGCCTGGCACCGGCGCCTCCGACCCCCACCTCGGCCCCCGGCCCCCCTATAACCGCCCCCGGCCCCGTGCGGGGGTCCCGGTGGCACAGATCGGGATGCCGGTGTCGTGCTCGGATGGACAGAGCATCCTTCACGCCCCGGCCCGTGGGGCGAAGGCGGGCGGGGGCTCAGCCCCAGCGAGGCAGGTGGAAGGAGAGGGTCGGGGCTGGGTGCCCGGCGGGGTCCCCTGGGTGGGGGCCGCCCACGGCCACCCCCAAGACCCAGCTCCGGCCAAGCTCGTAAACGCTGCGGGAGGTACCGCAGCCACCGACGCTCCCGAGGCCGCGCCAGCGTCGTCCTCGGCGTGCCGGGGGCACGGGGACGCGCACGTGTGGGACACGGCTACGTCGGGGAGCCCGCCTGCCCCGGACCCCAAATCTGACCCCGCACCCTGGGAATGGGACCCCACAGCCCAGCGCTGGGGTCACCGTCCGGCATCGCCATCCTCCGGGGAGGGGACCCCAGCAGAGGGGTCCCCGCGGGCTCAGCTCGGAGCAGGCTGCACCCCAGTCGTGCTGGGGTGAGGGAGGGGAGTGGGACTGACCCCTTGGAGGGACCCCGGAGAAGCCGGGTGCCCGCGGGTGACCGTCTGGCCGGGTGCCCGCTCGGCCTCGGCTCCGCTCCCGGAGTTCCCGCCCCGGCTGCTGGGGCAAGTCCCAGCCTGCCGCTCCCTGCCTCAGTTTCCCCAGGCGGGCAGTGACGGCGGCTCTCGGCTGGGAGCCCGGCGCGGACGCGAGCGCGGGCACGATCCCTGTCATCGTCCCTGGGAAAGGGCCGTCCCCACTGCCCCGGACGTGCCATCTCTACGGGTATGGGGACACGGGTCTGTGCAGCAACACAGGGGACGCAGGCTGGCACAGAAAAACTGGGATGGGGACATGGGGACAAAAGTCTGTGCAGCGAGGCAGGGGACAGGGATGCACAGGTTGTCACTGCAAGGCTGTGGCAGGGACACAGGGATATGGGGATGCAGGGACAAGGGTCTGTGCAACGAGGCAGGGGCCAGGGACTTAGGCTGGCACAGCAAGGCTGGGATGGGAACGTGGGGACGTGGAGACAAAGGGGGACAGGTCCATGCGGTGAGGCTGGGACAGAAGCGCAGGAGTGCACGGAGATGCAGGGGACAGGGACACACAGGTTGGCACAGCAAGGCTGGGATGGGGACACAGGGTATGGGGACATAGGGATCTGGGGACACAGGGACA
>JANVCC010000065.1:3126157-3165056 GCA_025345505.1 Todiramphus chloris collaris | reverse complement strand
TGGGGACACAGGGTATGGGGACATAGGGATCTGGGGACACAGGGACACAAGTGACATGGGGACACAGGTCCACGCAGCACGGCAGAGACCCCTGCAGAGCCAGGCTGCACCCGGAGGACCCGGAGCTGTGACACGGGGCGAGGACAGGCCATCCCTGGGGGATCCACATCCCCACGATCCCCGTCCCCGAGCCCCCCGCCACCCACCCCGTGCCCTGTGAGCCGGGAAGCGCGCCCAAGCCCACGCTCATTTAGAGCAATTACGGCATCTCCTCAGCCGCCAGCCCGTCCCCGCGCCCGGCCGAGCTCGTTAACCGTTCCTAATGGTTTCTTCGGAAAATTAGACGGTGGTTTTGTGGCGGTTTTTCCCTGGGCGCAGGGGGTTGAGGGGTGGAGGGGAGGGATGGACGGACGGACACGGTGCCGTCACCGCTGCCCGGGGGCCTGGCGTCTCCTGGAGCTTCCTCCCGCCCCAGCGGTCCCGCTGCGAGCAGAGCTGCTCCCGTGCCAGCCCCGGCTCTCTCGGGCCCGGCGGGGCCACCGGGGATGGGGACCGGGCTGTCGCGGAGCCCCACGGGCTGCGGAGTGGCGGGTGCTGCCCATCAGCCCCGACACCAAAGGGGTCCCAGTACAGCCTTATGGTGGTGGTGGCACAGCTGGTGGACCCTGTCCCCGGGGTGACTGTGTGCCCCCGTACCCGTGGCAGCCTTGTGTCCCTGTCCCCAGTAGAGCCCAATGTCCCTGTTCCCAATGCAGCCACGTGTCCCCTCTCCAGCACGTGTCCCATTCCCAGTAGAGCCCAGTGTCCTCTCCCCAGTGCAGCTGCACGTCCCTGTCCCTGGTGCATTCTCATGTCCCATCCCCAGTGCAACCACATGTCCCTGTCCCCAATACAGCCGCATGTCCTACTCCTGGTACAGCCGTGTGTCCCATTCCCAGTACAGCCCAGTCTCTCGTTCCAGGTGCATCCACATATCCTATTGCCAGTGCATGATGCCAGGCGCTCCCCACTGCTGTGCCAGGCAGGTTTCCCCACGTGGTGAGTGACAGCCAGGGCCGGTTGGGCGCAGATAAGGCCGGGAGATTACAGGTAACTAATTAAAAGCTGTATTTCAAGCCGTCAGCTCCGTCGTTCCGTCGCAGAGGTCGAGTCCCGACAGTAATTCCTGCTCCCCGGTAAGAAATGTTCCCTCCGGGCACACCACGAGCTGGCACGAACCTCGGGCAGGGGAAGCCCGTCGCGATAATCCTGGTAGATATCTCTGCCAGGTAGGCAGGTGCCCTGCTGTGAGCCTGTCCCCAGGGACCAAGCGGGCAACTCTGTGCCAGTCGTCGTGCCCCCTGGGGATGCAACAGTAGATCAAACCCATGATGGCACAGCTTGGGGACAGGGACAAGACCGTGTCCCCTCCTATTTGCTACAGCAGCTGTGGCAGGGCTGGGGGCTGTGCCAGGCTGTGTTCTCCGAGTGTGGGCATATGGGGATTTTGGGGGTGATGAAGGACCCACTGGTCCCAGTCTGAGCTGAGGTACCCAATACTGGCTGCCAAGTCCCCAGGTTTGCTCACCTAAAGGTGCACAGGGTTGTGACACCCCCTGCCCCCTGGGGGGCTGTGACCACCTAATGGGGGCTGTGACAGCCCCATGGGGCTATGAGCACCCAGCACCACCCCAGTCCCTAACCCACCTGACACCACCCTCTCCATGCCAGCCCTTGGCTCCCACCAGCACCCCCATCTCCACCCCGCAGGGGATTCAGCACCAGCCCAGCGTCAACCCCCCCAGGGCTGTCTGTCTGCGGGACCGGGGGCAGCACCCCCAAAAACCTCAGGGGAGGTTTCAATCCTCTCTGTCTGAAGCCCTGCGGCCACCCCCGAGGTTCCCCTCCCCCCCCCCGCAACCCAGACGGCACAGCCCCGTGGCACCCGCTGCAGACCCCCCTTGGGCACCCCCTCCAGACACCCTGCTGGCGGGCACGCAGCCTCCGTGGAGCTTGGCACCCACACGCGTGGGTGGGTGCACGCAGGCAGCGGGTGCACGCGAACACAGACGTGCACGCGCGCAGGGACCCGGTGCAGCGCAGGGCAGGGGGTGGGGGGCTCATGCCCTGCCCGAGTGGGCACACGCGTGGTCGCGACCCCCCCTGCACACGCACACGTGCACGCACATACAAGGCACATCCATGCACACACACGTGCACGCGTGAGCGCTCCCAGCGCCGAGCTCCCCCCCACAGACACCAGTTTGGTTTATGGCAGCAGAGGAAATTGCCGTCAGGTCCCAAAGCCAGGAGCCGTTTGAAGTGTCCTGCCCTGGGGCCTTGGCCATCCCTCCATCCCCCAACATCCTCCTGAGGCCTGAGGGGGACATCTCTCCTCCTCTGTCCCTCCATCCCCCCTGGTTCTGTGGGGACCAGGAGGTGCCTCTCCTCCTCCATCCCTCTGTCCACCCTTCTCTCCATCTCTCTGTTCACCCACCCCTCCGTCCCTCTGCCCATTATCCCTCCATCCCTCCATTCCTCTGTCCATCCTTCCCTCTGTCCTTCCATCCCTATTTCTCAGTGGGGACAGGGGTGTCCCCAACTCCCATGTGCCATAGGGCTGTGCCCCCCCAGCCTGGCACTGCCCGTGCCTTGTGCCAGCCCTTCTCATCCTGCTGTCACCCATCGGGGCATAGTGAGGGCCGTGTTCTGCCCCCCCCCAGCAGATCCAGGCCATGCCCAGCTTTGGGGCAGCAGTGGGACAAGGACTGGGGGTGTGGGGGGATCTTGATGCCTTGTGCCCACCCATGGCTGCAGTTTTGGGGAGCATGAAGCCCTCAGCCACCCTTGGTGCCCCCCTAACCTGAGGGTCCCTGCCCCACATTGAAGCGGCTCCTGCTGCCTGAGCACTGGGGAGGGATTTGAAGCATTTGCCTCTAGTCTTGTAATTTATGCAAATGAGCCCTGTAATTAGCTGTAATTTCAAGGCTCTGCTCGGGGTTTCAGACGCTCCCTGGTGAGGAGATGCCCTCCTGGAATCCTCCAACATCGCTGCAATTTCCTTCCCATGTGTGGTACCAGCCAGGGCTCCAGCTCCACTCGAAGTGGATCCAGTAGCCCTCAGCCACCCCCAGCCTCCCCAGTCCCCCCAGCTGCTGCCGCTGCCCCATCCAGCTGAGGCTCATCCCCCTGCTGCCCCCGGCCACGTCCCAGCAGCTCCTTCCCCACCAGCTCAGGAGTGATGTTTTGGGATGAGCCTGGAGGATCCTGGGGGGTCCCTGGGACTGGTGGCATAAGGGGGTTAGGGTTTCCCCAGGTCCTCCTCCCTGTCCCCAGAGGAAGCATACAGTGTCCCACGTCCTCCTGCCCCACAGCCCCTCCATGACCCAGGGCTGGTAGGGACAGGGGTCATACTGGGAATGGATGGGAGAGGAGCCACAGCAGCCAGCACTTGGGACCCCCAGCCATGGATCCATCTCACTCCCATACCACCAATCCATGAAACACTGGGGAGACTGGGAGGAGACCCGACACAGGACATGCCACGTAGGAAAAGGCACGTTTTTCCTGGTGGCCAAGGGGGAGTTGGGGACCAATTGACATCCAGGCCAGTGTCCCCACCATGGGATCCCTGCTCCCTCAGCCAGGCTGGGGACTGGGGCCAGGCTGGGGATCGGTCTGGCTGGTGCCTGGAGCTGTATATGCAAAGTCTGCAAACTGCTCCCTGCCCTGGAGAGCTGCTGGTGGCCATGATACGGCGCCTGGAAGGCAGCCGGGGAGCCCAGGGCCACCAACCTGGACCAAACAGTGCTTGGGCATCCTCGAGATGGACCATCCCCCTTCCCTACAGCCATGGAATGGCCCCCAGCACCTCCTGGGCAGGAACAGGGGAGGAGAGATGGGGAGACCCTGGAGCTGGGGTCCACCCACATCCCTCATGTGCCCTGTAGAGCACTTGAGCACTGGAGCAAGTGTTCACCACCATCTATTTACAGCCAGGTCCCCATCAACAGCCTGCTCCACTGCCTGCCCAACCCCTACCTGTCCTGGGGTTCCAATCCCTGGGTCCCCACCTCGGTCCCTGGCCAAACTATGGGGCCACTCTCACCCCACAGGCAGCCACGTTTCGGTGGCGGTGGTGGAGCCATCCCTGGGATGATGAAAACCAGGAGAGTTTTCCCCAAGGCGAAGGAGTTCCCCGCGCCCTCCGCCCGGCCGGGCGCTTGGCAAGCGCACCAGGGAGATGCGGGCTCCCACGCGCCGGCAACCTGAGCTCGGCCGGCCAGGCTGCTGGTGTTGCCAGCCCAGGTTCTGGCTCTGCCAAGGCACCTGTATCTTTTCCCTTCAGCTTTGGAGCAGGGTGGGCTTCCCCCAAGGTGTCCCCGTGGGCTTGTGGCCACCAGCAGCCAGTCCAGTGCCGGCCCAGGGATTTTGGTTGTAGAAATGGGGACACGACGCCCGGGTGATTAAGTGGCTCCTCTGGCCCTGGCGTTGCCACATGGCACCTCCCGGCACTTCTACCTCCCAGCAGCCCCCTGCGCTGGCAGCCTCGCTGGCAGGGGCACAGGAGTTGGAGGTCTTGGACACCCCCCAGCCGAGCAAGGACAGACTCAACGGGAACCTCCTGGACCCTTTTGGGCTGCCCCCAAACTATCTGGGTCACGGTGGGTCCTGGCATCAGCATCCAGCTCTCTCCTGCCATGGGTCCAACTCTGGTCCCCAAACCTGTGCCCGTCCCCGTCCCATTTACCCCATGGTACAGGGCTGAGCTGCGACGGGGGGCACCGAGCCCCTCACCGCGACATCCCTGGGGGCAGGGGCACATGGTCACCTCTTGGGGAGGAGGGGGTGATGACAACAGGGCTCAGCCGCATGCCCGAGGGTCCCCTTGGAGGGGGGGGGGGGTTGGCAGGAGGAGGGCGGCCACGGGCGCGGGAGGGAGGCGGTTGTTTCTTTCTTCTTTAATTACCCTTCCCCCCCTTGTTTGCGGTGTCTGCTGCGAACTTCCCGTCCCCTCCCTCCGCTTTCATGCTCCGGCTCCTGGGACCGGGAGCAGGCTCCTGTCAAGTGGCGGGGCTGGGGCTCTGCCTCCAAGGGTTAAAATCACCTGGGCCAGGGAGGGGTGGAGCTGGGACGGTGGGGAGGAGGGAAGAGCCGGGAGCTGGGCTGGGACCCAGCCATTCCTGCTCGCCCGGCCCAGTGGGTGCCCCGTCCCTGGGGAGCCGCGCGGGTCCCTCGGGGTCCCCTCGGGAGCCAGAGCCCACGCCACGCCGATGAGGACGGAGCCACCGGGACCCCGTTGCCGTTAGACCCGTACGTACCCCTCCGCGTTCGGTGCCGCTCGCCTCCATCGCCCCGACGGCCGGCGCGGCGGGAGGGTAGAGGCGGCACCGAGGACCCCCGGCGGGGGACCCTCGGCCGGGTCAGGGATCCGAAGCCTCTCCGACCGGCTGATGGGAACGTGCCGGTGCCAGCCCCGCCGTCCTGGCCCAGCCCAGCTCCGGCAAGTCTTTTCTTGCCGCCTCGCCGCGGCCACTGGCCACCGAGCCCCGAGGCTACCGGCCCCTTGGCCTCCAGCTCCCCATCCCCAATTTACAGCACGAAGCCCCCTCCTATGGGACTGAGACCCTCGCAGGGACCCCGCGCCGCTGCCCAGCCCCGGTGCGAGCGTGCGAGACCGGGCGGGCTGCTTTCCCCAACCCCCGGCCCCGTCCCGGGACCGATGCTCTGTGTGTCCGTCCCTCCCAGCAAAGCCCCGGGGAGTTTCGCTCCGGTCCCGGGGAGCGTTGCTGTGGGTTGGGAGGTGGAGTGAGCGCGGCGGCATCGCCCCGAACCCGCAGCATCGCCCAAAAAAATACCAGCATCGCCCCGAACACGCAGCATCACCCCTCAAACCCGCGGTATCACCTCCAGAACCCACAGTATCACCCCCTGAACCCGCAGCATCACCCCTAAAACCTCAGCATCACCCCAAAACTCCCGGCCCCGAGCTGTCGTTCCCGATGCCCTGAGACGTCGGGGCTCGACGGGGCCGGGGCCCGAGCGGGGCCGGGGCTGTGGGCAGCGCTGCCTGCCCAGCCCTGCCGCGGGGCGAGGCACCGGCTGGGGCTGGGAGACGGGCAGAGCCGCCCTTACCCAGCCTGGACCGTGACTCACGGGGACGCATCACTCGCCGCTGCCTCAGTTTCCCTGCGGTGAAATGGCCAACGCGTCGTCGAGCCCCGCCAAGGATTGGGGGGGGGGGGGGGGGGGGGGGGGGGGGGGGGGGCGCGGCAGGGGGGGGTTTGGTGGTCATTCCAGATGGAAAAATGCCCTGGGAGATTCCGCTGGTGATTGGGGCAGGGTCATGGTGGAGGGGGGTCCCTTTCAGCTTCCCCCCAATCCCAACACTGGTCCCCGTTCCCTTGCTTCAGAGCTGGGAAGGTTGTAGCTGCAGAGGAGATGGTGCAGCCCCACCGGTGGTCTCGTAGTGGGGTTGTAGTTGGGGGGGGTCCCTGGTGGGACCCCTGAGCCAAGGGGGTGTTTAGGAGCGGGGTACGCCAAGAGACCTGCGGCTATCACTGCCTGGAGCTCCTCATGGCCACGCCGGATCTGTGTCGGGTCAGACCTCCCTGAGACCCCACAGAGGGTCCCTTCTCCTCCCGCCGGGGTTGGGTGGCTGTGGGACATCCCTATCAGGTCCTCCTTGTCTCCAGATCCAACGGGGCCCTGTGAAGTGCCAGCTGCCACCCCAAAGCCTGGTGATGGGCTGTCACTATGGGGTTTTGTGGTTTTTGACCTCAATCTTGCACCCACAGGGAGCAAGGGCCTGGGGGGGCCTCAGGACCCCACTGGGGACCGGTGGTGTGTCGCAGACATGGACACCCTCAGTGCCAGCCCTCTCCAACCCCACTGGCATTCCCAGGAGGCAAGGACAGTCCCCAGGAGCTGGCCCTAAATTTGGTGCCGACTCCCACAGGGTTGGGGTGGGCAAAGCTGAGCTTCCCTTGGGGAGCAGCACCCCAAAACCTGCTTGGGCTGATGGCCCTTTGAGGAGCTCATTCCCCCCACAACTGCTTTGGCACCAGCTTGACACTGAGCCCCCACGAGCGTTGGTGGCCCAGCTGGCTCCTGTGGGGAGGAATTTACACAGAATTTACACAGAATTATCATTGAGGTTGAAAATTTAGCACCCCCCAGCTCCTGCCCCTCTCCTTGGGGTCCCCCTGCCCTCCCTGGTGCTGCCTGGTAGGGGAAAAAAGGGCCCCCATGCAGCTGGAGGGGGGGGTCTTCACCACTGGGGAAATGCCCTGGATTCCTAGTGCTGGGCATCGGGGGGGCTCTGAGTGTCCAACCCCTTTGCCCAGGGGATCCCCCACCCCAAAGTTTTCAGCACCCCTCTGCTGTCTCCCTGGGGAGACCCAGGCTGGGGGTGGCAGGGAGCTGGGGGGACAGCGTAGGGGTGGCTGGGAGTAGATGACAGTGGCAGGAGGTGACGGTTTGCAGAGAGGGGGGGGGGGTCTCGGCTGCCCCCACCACGGCACTGGTGGGAAGTCGGGGGGCGGGAGCCGGTGGCGGCAGGTGGATTTCGACACCGGGGTGGGGCCCGTCCCCAGTGGGGTTTGCACAGCTCCCAGTGAGTCACGGCCGCCGCGCCGGGGAAGCAGCGGGTGCCCGGGGGTCCGGGGGTGCAGCAGGTGCCCCGGGGGTCAGGGGCCGCGGGCGAAGGCAGCCCAGAGCCTGGCTTCAAAGGGCTGCCGGTGGCCCGGCCCCGGGGCTCCGTTGTCTCCCCGCAGCCGGCTCCGCTCCCCGAGCCTGCTGCCAACCAGCCCGGGGCTGCTGCACCCCCAGTGGCATTTTGTCTCGTCCCTGTCCCCCCCCTTCCATCAACCTGGGGGTTCCCAGCAGGACCTGAGGCTTGGGGCAGGAGCAGAATTGGGGATGATGTGGGAGAGCCAGGGTGGGATCCGGGGTGCTGGGTCCCACTGTTGTTGAGGCGTGGGCTTCGGGATGCCACTTATGTCCCCATGGGGACCTCAGTTGTGTTGGAGGGACGTGGTCGGGAAGGTGGCGAGGCAGATGCTGGAGGCTTCCTTAGATTTTGGAATTGGGCACTGGCTTCTTTGGGCTACAGACGTGACCCACCAGCACTGGGTCTGTACCAGGGGCTGGCACAGGGTCCACAGGGCCATGGGGACGGGTGCTAAGGGGTGCACCCCCTGCCTAGTCCCCCCGTCCTAGTGTCACACTGGGCTGCAGAGCAGAGAAACCCCTTTGGCAGGGCAAGGTTGTCCTTCAGATCATGGGAGCTGGGAATGCTGCCACCATGGCAGGACCATGACGGTGCAGGATGGGAATCGGGTGCCCGGGCTGTCGCCGGTGCCAACCCCCTCCCTTGTGCCAGCGTGCGCAGGGGCGGGGGGGGGGGGGAGTTGAAGGTGTGCCCATGCTTCTTCTCACAGCTCTTCTCTCCCCACCCACCCTTCCTTGGCCCCACAGGTCTGTCTGCTGCCGCCCCGCAATGCTCACAGCGGTCTGCGGCTCCCTGGGGACCCAGCCCTCCGACGCACCCCGAGCCTCCCCGACCCACCTGGACCTGCAGCCACTGCAGCCCTTCCAGCCCCACGGCGGCACCGCGGCGGGTGCCCCCGACTTCGCTTCCCCGCTGCCCCCCCCCGGAGCTGCCGCTGGCGGGTCCAGACGAAGCCACATTTGCCACCCCTGGCACCTACGAGCCCCATGGCCCTCCACGGTTAGAGCTGCCCACCGACGGCCCCGGTGCCTACGCCAAGCTACTCCCGGCTGCCCCGGACATGGCGCATCCCTATGAGCCTTGGTTTCGGCCCCCCCACCCCGGCCCCCCCAGCGAGGAGGGAGGCGTCAACTGGTGGGATCTCCATGCTGGAGCCAGCTGGATGGAGCTACCCCCCGGGCAGGGTGGAGGTCTGCAGGTGCCCGGGCACCCCGGGCTACCACCAGCCCTTGGGTATGGTGGGGGAGAGCACCAGCTCTGTGCCCCCCCTACCCACCTGCTGCCACCCCCGGCCCAGCATCTCCTGGGACCGGAGGGGGCGAAGGCACTGGAAGGTCCCCCCGAACCCCGGGGGCCGGAGGCGGAGGGCAGCGGGCGACCGAAAGGTGCCCGTCGTGCCGTGCCGCGGGGCGGGGGGCAGGCGGCGTGTCGCTGCCCCAACTGCCAGGAGGCGGAAAGGGGGGGGCCCTGCCCCGAAGGGGTGAAACGAAAGCACCTCCACAACTGCCACATCCCCGGCTGCGGGAAGGCGTACGCCAAGACGTCCCACCTGAAAGCCCACCTGCGTTGGCACAGCGGCGACCGACCCTTCGTCTGCAACTGGCTGTTCTGCGGCAAACGCTTCACCCGCTCCGACGAGCTCCAGCGGCACCTCCAGACCCACACCGGCGCCAAGAAATTCGCCTGTCCCGTCTGCGGCCGCGTCTTCATGCGCAGCGACCACCTGGGCAAGCACATGAAGACGCACGATGGAGGCAAAGACGGGGGCGAACCCGAGGTCAAGGGCGCCGGGGACCCGCCGACCGGCAAGGGAGGCAAGAGGGAGTCCGAGGGGGGTAACGCCAACCCCACAAACTGAGCCGCTTGAGCCCCGGGGTGGGGGGAACACGGATGGAGGTGGGGAGGCCCCCCCCGGGGGTGGGGAACCCTTCGGGGCCGGTCTCTGAAGGGTGTTGGGGTGTGGGGGTGTGGGTGCAGGGCTGGCACCTTGTGCTCGAAGCGGTGGCCAGGTTGGGGGGGGACGATGGCCCAGCCCTGTCCCCCCGCTGCCGGTGGTGCCGGTTGGGGAGCACCGGAGACGGAGCTGCTCTGCAGCAGTTTCACTTGTCCCGCTCCCGTTCTCCCGCCCCGGTTCCCCCCTGTCCTCCCCCAGCTTCCCAAATCTTTTTTGGTTTTTTTTTTCAGTTTTTATTTTCTTCGGGAGGTTGCTGGCAGGCGGCGGGGCTGTTTGGGAGGAACATCAATGGGAGCCGAAGGAGCAGGCGCTGCCTGGGCACGCTCAGCCCAAAGGGGAGGAAGGAGAAGGAGAAAGGGAGCGAGGAGAAACCCGGGAGCCTTTGCTCGGGGAGGGTGGCCACAGACCCCCAGCCCCCTCCCTGGGGTCTCCCCCAGACTGTTGGCATCCCAGGCTTTGTCCCCCTGTGCCAGCCCAGCTCTTTCGCCACCCACGAAGTATTGGCACCCCTGGGGGGAGGGGTTGCACAGGGGCTCAGGGGGTGCCCATAGCCCCCCCCCCACACCCCTGAGGATGCTGGGCTGGTTGGAGGTCCCCAACCCCCAGATCCTCGCTTTGGCTGGGGGCTTGGGGGTGAAAACTCCTCTTTTTTTTTTCTTTTTTTTTTTTTTAATGGAGGCTAAAATGAGAAAACCGAAGTCCTGCTTGAATGTGAGCCATGGGGGGCTGGGAGGGGGGCGTTGGGGGCCGTGTCGGGCGCGTGTGGTGGCAGCGGGCGGTTGCCCAAGCGCACACCTGCAGCTTTCCCACACCCACCGCCACGGCCCCGGGCGGGAAGCGAACGGGGCGGCCGCGGTCCCGGGAGAGCCGGGGCGGCCACATTCCTCCGGCCTGGCACGGCCGCGCTGCCCGCCGCCCCGAGACCCCCGCCTCCGCCCCCGGCACCCCGTGCCCGTCCCTCCCCGAGGACCCCGTGACTGTGGGGGATCCCCCCCCCCCCATGCATGCTGCCTGTCCCCCTGTGTCCCCATAGCCACCCCTCCCTGGGATGCTGTAACTCCAGGGGAGCTCTGACCGCCCCCCCCGTGCATGCTGCCTGTCCCCCTGGGGACCCCGGAGCTGTCCCTTGAATTTCCCAGGGACACCTGGAACATCCCCCACCAGGGACCCCGTGTCTTTCTTCCCCTTTTCCCAGAGGACCCTGTCCTTCATCCCTGGCTGGAGGGTCACAAAACTCGGGGTTTTGGGTCTTACCCCCTGATTTTGGCAGAACCCCTTGGACACAAGAGACGCTGAACCTGGGACCTGGGAGGGTGGCTACTGGGGGGCAGTGCTGGGGTCGGGTGGGATGGGGTTTGCAGGCTGCCTGGGGCACCCGGGGCTCCCCCGGCTCTGCCTCCCAGCCGGCACCAGTTGACACCAGTTGGGAATCTGGGGAGGGGGGGGAGATTTGGGGGGTGCTGATCTCCTGGCTTGGCCACATCCTGGGAGCTCAGGGAGGGCCATGCCTGGAGCCTGCAGGGGCTGCCCGGGCTCGGAGCACCCCGGGGACTGGGGGGAAGGGGTGGAGGTGAAGTCAAGTGGGGTCCGTGCCTAGTGGGCGCCCCAAGACCTTCGGGTTTGTTTGTTTTATTATTATTATTAATTATTAATTATTATTAATATTAATTAATATTATTTTATTAAGGTGAAGCCAGGCTTTGCCACTCGGGCAGAGCAGACATCCCGGGCTGAAGCTGTGGCCGTGGGCCTAATGGATGGGGGAGGAGGGGGGGGTAGGACCCCTCAGAGGGTCCTGTCCCCATCCCTGTCCCCATCCCCGTCCCCATCCCTGTCCCCAGTGGTGTGTGAGGGGCCGATGCTGCCCCACCGCCCCATGGGGCCAGGGATGAGCCGTGGGGCTGGAGAAACCCAGCACGAGGTGAAGTCTCGCTGGGGGGGGGGTCCGCAGGGACACGTCCCCAGCCCCGGCACGGCTGCCATCGTCCCACCGCAGGACTCGGGTGACCTGGGCTGCCCGCAGCTCTCGAAGGACGTCCCCGATTCCGGCATTTGCCTTTTCCAGCACAAAATTCCCCCCTCGGTGCCCCTCCCGGTTGGGATTTCATCTCCCAAGGGGACCCCAAGGGTGGCTGGGGACCTTCCCCAGGGTGCTGCAGCATCGCACCTGTGGCCCAGTGGGGTTTGGTAGCCCAGCCTGGCTCCGGCAGTAGCCGGGGGCTCTGGAGGATCGGGGACCCCCCCCCGTGCTGCAGCCAGCGGGGCAGGTCGGGGGGCGGGGGGGGGAGGGATGCACCGGGGAGGGAACTGCCGAGCAGGGGGTCCCACGGCGAGGCTGGGGGGGTAGGGGGGGTGGGTGGCTGTGAGGAGGGGCCCCAGGTGTGCTCTGCCCCCGCACCGCCCCCCCCGGGGCCCAGCCTGCCGCGATGGGGCAATGAAGGCTGTAAAACCGGGTGGGGAAGGACGGAGGCCGGCTCCCACCCGCCGAAACCAGTCCAGCCTGCTGCGGCGTGGGGTTCCCGGCCCTGCACCCCGAACCGCCGCGTCTCCCACCCCCGAGCCGCCTCCCCGGGGCAGGGAGGAACCGGCCCAGCCGGGGGGGGCCCCGGGCGAGGGGCGGCTGCGGGGCGCTGAAGAGGAATTGAGGGGGGGGACCGGGGGACCCCGGGAGTGGAGTGGCCCGAGGGATGCTGCGGCCGGGGGTGAGGGGTGTCCCCCGCCCCGGGGAGGGGAGCGATTGTGCTGTGAAGAGGCTGTGGGGCTGTGGTTTGGGTTTTGTACTGGAATAAACGCCGCGTGTTTTCCACGCCCCGACTCTCCGGCTCCGTCTCTGCCCAGGCACCCACGCGTCCGACACCCCGACCCCCACCCATCCTTGCCCGGGCAGCCAGGAGTCCAGCACCACGACCCCCAACCCTGGCCTCGGGCCTCCGGGGCTAATGAGGATGGGGATGCAGGAGAGTGCTGGGTGGGTGTGGGGGGGTGACCCAAGTGAGGACCAACTGAGCCCTTCCCTAAGAGGGCTTGCATCCTGCATCCCTCTGGCCTGGCTTCGCACGCCGGGACGCGCCGGGCGGGCGCCCAGGGTCCCCCCGAGGGCAGGGTGCTGCCCGGCAGGTCTGCCTGCATACCGCGGGGCGGGCGTGCCGCGGGGTGCTGCCCACAGGGTGCTGCCCACGGGGTGCTGCCCACAGGGTGCTGCCCACAGGGTGCTGCCCACGGGGTGCTGCCCACGCGGAGCGCTGCCCATGGAGGGAGGGCGGGGGGGTGCTACCCAAAGAGGGTGATGCCCACGGGGTGCCACTCACGCGGGGTGCTGCCCACGGGGGGTGCTGCCCATGGAGGGCTCTGTCCCACGGGACCCCCCCCTCCCCCCCAGCTCACACTGGGGTCTCTCCTCCCTGCCCCTTGGGGGACAACATGGACCCCCCCGTCCCCGAGGTGCTCTGGGGTCCGGTCACCCCCACGCCGGTGCCGGTCCCTGGTGCCGCCGTGCGGCCTCCGGCCACGGGGCGCCGCCGTCGCCCGGACGCGGGACGAGGCGGGGGGGGGGGCGGGACCGGACGGCGGCGGAGGCGGTGCGGGAACAGCGGCAGGTCCGTGGGATCCCTGGGGGGGGGGTCGCGGGAAGGGGGTTTCGTGCGGAGAGTCCCAGGAACCGGAGCTGTGCGGGCGGGGGTGACGTCTGCCGTCGGTGCAGGGGGTCCCGGTTACCGGGGCTGCGCAGGCGGACGTCTCCGGTCGGGCCACCCTGGGATGGGGTCCCTGATGCCCCCACCTCGTCCAGGGATCACATCATCCTCCAAGATCCCCTGCGTCCCCACATCTGCCAATCCCAACGGTGCCCAGGGGACACATCCAGGGCAGGGGACAAGGGGGTGATGTCCCTTTGGGTGCCCCTTCCCCGCTTGGTTTAGGATGGCATGCCGGGAGCCCGTGCCCTCGTCCTGCGACTGCTTCGTGGCACTGCCCCCGCACACCGTGACGCCCGCCGTCATCTTCGCCAAGAACGCCGACCGGCCGCGTCATGAGGTCCAGGAGGTTGTCTATGTCCCCGCTGCCATCCACCGTCCTGGGGACAAAGTCCAGGTGAGACCACGCCAAAGCCCGGGCAGCTGTGGGGAACGGTGTACTGAGCGTGCCAGGTCTCAACCCCACACTGTAACACCCCCCCGCCCCCCCAAAGTGCACCTACCTGGAGATCGAGCAGGCAGAGAGGACCCACGCAGTGGTGCTGAGCCGTCCCGCCTGGCTCTGGGGTGCCGAGATGGGTGCCAACGAACACGGCGTCTGCGTGGGCAACGAGGGTGTCTGGACCCGGGAACCCGTGGGGGAGGACGAGGCGCTGCTGGGGATGGACCTGGTGAGGTGAGGACCCTGTCGTGTGCGTGTCCCCCTCCTTGGCCACCCCGCGCTGTCCCCCACTGCTGGCCGACGGGTGCTGCTGGCACGGCAGGCTGGGTTTGGAGCGGGGCAGCTCTGCCCGGGAGGCCCTGGAGGTGATGGTGGCATTGCTGGAGCGCTATGGCCAGGGTGGGAGCTGCAAGGAGGAGCCCGTGCCCTTCATCTACCACAACACCTTCCTGCTGGCTGACCGCACTGAGGCCTGGGTGCTGGAGACAGCCGGCCGGTACTGGGCAGCCCAGCGGATCCAAGGTGAGCGGGCACTGGTTGTACTGGGAGGATGGGAAGCCTTCTCCCCACGCAGTCAGACCCCTCTCTGGCTTTCACAGAGGGCAGCCGCAACATCTCCAACCAGCTCAGCATCGGGCGGGAGATCACGGCTGAGCACGCGGAGCTGCGGCAGCGAGCCCGCAGCCAGGGCTGGTGGAGTGGGGACAGCGAGTTCAGCTTTGCCGAGGTCTTCTCCTTGCCCCACCTGCCCCCTCGCATGGAGGCTGCCGGGGCCCGTTACCGCGCTGGCAAGGAGCTGCTGCAACAGCACGCAGGTGGGCATGGGGACAGGGGATGGGGATGGGGACAGAGGATGGGGATGGGGACAGAGGATGGGGACGGCCACCCCTGGCTCACCTCAGTGTCTCCACGCTCCCCGTGGAAGCTGAGGCTGAGCTGCTGGTGGTGATGTGGCTCCACCAGGTCACATCACGGCGGAGACGTTCATGGCCATCCTGCGGGACAAGGCCAGCGGGATCTGCGTGGACTCGGAGGGGTTCCGCACGGCGGGCAGCATGGTGTCCGTGCTGCCCCGGGACCCCGCCGTGCCCTGCGTCCACTTCTTCACGGCCACCCCTGACCCTTCCAGGTGAGGATGCTGGCAGGCACGGCCCCACTCCAGGGGTGATGGGGATGGGGCAGAGCTGTGCCGTGGGCTGAGCATCCCTGGGGAGCAGCGTCCGTCCGTCCTCTCTCTGGCTGGTCCTAGAGCTCCCTTGCTCCTCTCCGGCAGGTCCATCTTCAAGCCTTTCGTCTTCGTGGCCGGCATCAAGCCCGCACCACAGGTGATGTCTCCCACCTTCCACGACGACCCTGCCAAGTGGATCCCGCGGTTCCAGAACGTGGTCGATCGGCGGCACGAGCTCTACCGCCGGCATCAGGCAGCGCTGGAGATGATGGAGAGGGACCAGGTACTGCAGACCCCTGCTCCAGGACCCCCGGTGATGTGGGGAACAGTCAGATTCCCCGAGGGTGCCCGGTCTCAGCTCTTCTCCCACCCCAACCCCTCCCACTCCTCCAAGGAACAGGGCCAGAAGCTCCTGCAGACCCTGCGGGACCTGGAGAAGCAGGGCCTGGATGGGATGAATGAGCTGCTGGGGGGCACGGTGGCCCCTTGCCCGGAGGAATTGGCCGACCTCTTCTTCGACTGCGTGGAGGCAGAGATGAAGTTTTACACGTAAACCCCGTGCAGATGGGGTGGGCTCAGCGCCAGCCTCCCACCCCAGCCATGGCATTGCTCCCGGATAGGGGATAAAACCACCTTCCTGGTGCCCGACCCCTGCTCCTTGCCTGCTGCTGCTGCTGACAGTGTGGTGGGGAACAGCTTGACCAGCATCTCCACACCCTGGGGGTGTGGAGCCTCCAGCCCTCTGACTTGCCCTGGGGAAATTGGTACTTTCAAGAGGTGGCCGTGGCCTGAAACGTGGGTGCGGAGGGAAGGAGAGTGATGTGGAGCAAGATTTGGAGTCCCAGCTATCAGGCAGAGCTACCCATGCCCGGCCTCTCTGGGGCTGTCCGTGAGGCCAGGGGCTTCGTGGCAGACGATCAGATTGAGGTAGGAATAAAGAAGCTTTAATTTGAAGTGTGTGGCACCACGCTGGCACCAGCTATTTGGGGTAACCGCCTGTTTTTTGCCCCTTTGACACGAGTCTCCTCCTCCAGAGCTTTGGTCCAGGGCTGGATCCTGCTGGGAGCTCGCCGGGGCTGCCCGCTGGATCCTGGCAGGGGTGGCAGCTTTGCTTGGGGACGGGGCTGAGATTGGCTGGGTCCTGGGGCCGTGGTGCAGGTGGCTCCATCCTGGCCTGGGCTCAGCGGTGCCGGAGGCAGCAGCAGACCCCGACGCTCCTGTAGCTCTTCCAGCTCTTCCAGTCGGGTCTGATGTTCCTCCAGGGCCTCCCTCTGCCTCTGCTGCGAGTGCTCAGCCAGAGCCTGGTGCAGATCTGCAAAGAAATCTGCCAGGGATGGAGAGAGGGAGAAGAATTGCAGGAGACCTGGCACTCCCCTCGCCCTTGGGGATGGAGGGACCAGCCTGCTCAAGCCCCCAAAGCGTGCAATGCATCTGGGCACCTTTGCCTGCAGTGAAAGGGCCGCTCGGCTCAGAGAGCAACTCCTCATCGTCATCTTCACTGCTGGAAAAGCCTCTGTCCTCCTCTTCCTTGCCCACGCTGTCAGGGACGGGATGGGCGTCCAGCTGCAGGAGGTGGGGCAGGGCTCCCAGCACCAGCTCTCTGCAAGCACCCAAGGAAGGGCAGATGTTCCCCCCGCACACCGCATCGTCTCGGGGCAGGGAGCGCTTTGGGGTGGCACTGAACCCCCCCCCCGGCACCTCACCCTGGGCAGAGGTTCAGATTTCTGGGGTTTGGGTGGGGGGCTCAGGTTGTATTTGATATTTTGGGGAGGTGGGGATGGACCCTGCTGAAGGGATGATGTGATTTGGGGGGTCATTCTCCCCTGTGGTCTCCCCTCACCCACCTGTACCCGTGCTGCTGGGTACAGCCGTTTCCAGTTAAGTCAAGGAGCCGGAGGCTGCGGGGCAGCTCAGCTGCGGAGGGAAGGCAGAAAGGTGCTGAGGTGGGACCTGTTCTCCAAATCCACACAGAACCTGTCTCCTGGCAGCTCTTCACCTGCTCCCGAGGTGACAGCCCTGCCCCCGGAAGGAATTTCCCACCTCACAGCTGGGGAAACTGAGGCAGGGAGCAGAACGGGCAGCTCAAGCCTGGCCAGGGTGGCTTTGCTGAGGCTCTGGCTGGGATCTGAGGGCCAGAGGCCTGGACCAAGGGTCTCCCAGCACCTCTTGGGCATAGCCAGGCCACATCTGGACCCTTTCCCAGCCCCCACCTGTGTCCAGCGTCTGGATCTGGTTGTGGGACAAGTCCAGGGCGCGCAGGTGCCGCAGGGGTTGCAGGTTCTCCACTCTGCAGATGTGGTTTCCAGCCAGGGAGAGGAACCTGCAGAGCACGGGGAGGGCAGTGGGATGAGGCGGGCAGGATGCCACGGCCCCCAGGGTCAGACCTGGGCTGCAACTCAAGCCCCCCTGGCTCTGCCAAGGGAAGGAGGGAGCCCCATTCTGCCTTGATCATGGAAAGTCATCTCCTTGGGGTCAGGAGGTGCCCGTACCGCAGGTTGGGAAAGCAGCCCAGGTTCTCGATCTTCTCAATTTGGTTCTGGGAAAATAAAATAAAAAATCAGACTTCAGGAGCACCCCAGCATTGCTCCAACCTCACGGGGACAACATGACATCCCACAGCTGCCACAGGAGCGTTATGGGGCTGTGTTGGCATGGAGAGCCTGGCAGAGTTCAGGAGGATCCCAATGCTCCTCGTGTGGCTTCCAAAAGCACCAAGTGGCTGATGCCAGACCCTTTCTCAAACCCTGTTGGTGGCATTGACCTCGGAGGGCAGCACTGCCAGCCCCTCTGGCCACATGGGGAGGCAAAGCTGTGGAGCAGAGCTGGGGTGTTTGTGGTCCCCCTGAGGAGGCCCTTACCTGCAGGACCGGGGCTGATGTCCATAATCCTTACCTGCTGCAGGTAGAGGCTGTGGATGTTCCGCAGGGTCTGCAGCCTCCCGATAGCACAGATCTTCTCCCGGTCCAAGCGGATGGTCGAGAGGGACAGCAGCTCCGTGGATCTAGAGGAAGGGGGATGTTTGGGGTGTCCTTTGTGCCTGGAGCCCTTTCCCTGATGGCCATCTCTCTGCAGAACCTCACCGGCTCTCTGGCTGCAGAGGCTCCACCAGCCGAGGCGGGTTCCTGGCGGCAATGAGGTTGTGGGTGAGGATCACCCCCGGGGACGTCTGCTCATGGCCTGTGGGGAACCCAGAGTGACAGGGCCAGGCCTGCAGGGGCCAGCCCCCTATAAGCTCTCAGGCTGAGGCCGGAGCTGGCCCCGCAGTGGCTCACTCACCCCAAAGCGGGGCCTTCCCCTGCCCAGCCATGGTGGGAGGGTGGCCGGGATATTTGTCCCTTCCTTGGGCCCTTGGAGGGATCTGTGGCAGGGTCTGGGCTGGCCCCACCGCTGTCTGCAAGGGGATGGGTGCTGAGGCAATGGGGGGCAGAAACCCGCGGGCTGGGGCAGTCGGTGGGGACAGGACTGCCGGGCTGGGGGGGATCAGCGCTGGGACTCCCAGGACAGGCAGAGAGACCCCAGGGCCTGGGGAGACCATCAGGCTGAGAGCAGGGAGGGGGTCACCGGGACCAGACCCAAGGGGGTGTGGGGCACAGAGACCCCCCGAGCTGGGTCCGGGGGGTCACCTGGACCAGCCACCCCAGGCTAGGAGCCACGGAGACAGCCCCACCCCCTGCCGGTGCGGGGCAGGGCCGGTGCCGGGCTGAGGGGATGCGGGGCGCGCAGGCCGCGGCGTCCCCGTTGCTAGGAGACGGGCGGAGCCGGAAGTGGCGGGCGGCGCGGGGCGCGCGCCCCCTGGCGGCGCGGCGGGGTCCTCCGCCGTCCCACAATCCCCTGCGCGGCGGCGGCGGAAAAGATGGCGGCGCTGAGGGGCGGCGGCGGGGCCGCGTCGTGGCGGCGGGGTGAGGGGCCTTTCCCCGGGGGCTCGGCTCCCCCCGGGGGCTCGGGCTGGCTGGGGAGGACGTTCTTGCGGCCCGGCCCGGCCCGGCCCGTCGTTATTCGGGGAGCCGGGGCCGCGGCGCCGGCTCTGAGCGCTCCCCGCTGTGTGTCGTGTCCGTGTGTCCCGCTCCCCTCCCCGGCTCCTTCCCCGCCGTCTCTCCCCAGGCTGGCTGCCCGCCCTGCAGCTCGTCCGCCGCAGCTCCAAGGCGGTGACCCGGCACTGGAAGGCCATGCACTTCCAGCGGCAGAAGCTGATGGCCGTGACCGAGTACGTGGCCCCGTGGCCGGCCGTCCCGCCGCGCTGCTTGCCCCGCGAGGAGAAAGCGGTCGAGGAGGTGATTCCCTGGCCTGAGGGCGCGCGGGGGGGGGGGGGGGGGAGATCTGTGGCCTTTCGCGCCCCCCGCGTCTCTGCTTTGCTCCGGGGATGTCACACGAGGGATGCAGCCTCCACCGGGTGTAGGACAGAGCTCCGGGACAGCCCTGCCCGGGGTCGGCCCGGCTACCAGAGCTTCCCGCGGGGTTCGCTGTCCCGCTCAGGATCTGGGAGATGCCCCAGTTGGTGATCCAGGTGCTGGAAACCAGATGAGTCCTGATCCTCGGCAGCCTCCCAGGGTGCCCTGTGGCCTCTCAGGGTCCCCAGCAGCATCTCACCATCCGTGACAGCCTCTCCTGGCCCTCGTTCCGGCTGCAGGGTGGGAATGGGGGGGGCCGTTGCCCCTTCCCCGCCGCCCATCGCTGCTCGCTCCCCTCAGGACAACGGTTACGCGCGGCTGTTGCGGCGGCAGGTGGAGGAGGTGTTCCAGGACAACCGGATGATTGCCGTGTGTCAGTTCAACTCCATGCCCGACGAGGATGTGGTGCTGATGAGGCACTACCTCCGAAAGCACAACATCGAGGTCAAGTTCGTCCTGAACGAGGTAGGGGTGGAGCTGCCAGGGCAGATCCCAGTGTGGCTGTGGGAGGGAAGGCGGAGGAAAGCGGGGATGAGCGCGCAGTGCCTTTTGGGGTGAAAAAGCTGCGTTTTAAGAGCTGTCTCCCCAGATTATCAGGCCCGTGCTATCGCAGTCCAAGTACAAGAACCTCCTCCCTCTCTTCGTGGCGCGCAACATCCTGCTGGTGAGCCCGGAGAGGAAGGTGAAGGAGATGCTGCGGGTGCTGAAGGGGGTGCCACAGATCAACCTCCTGGGTGAGAACCTCACCCTGCGTCCCCAGATCTACTGCTGCCGGGCTCGGGGCTCTCATCCAGCACCAGGGAGAGGTGCTGCTGACGGAGCTGCATCTGTGGGGTCACCCTTCAAGCGAGGGGTGGATGGCGAGCGGCGGAAGGACCGCCGGCAGGGACAAGCCTTTCGTGTCCCCGTTGCCCACGGCCTCAGCTCTGCTCCTCTCCTTCAGGCGCCTGCATCGACGACACCATCCTGAGCAGGCAGGGAGTGGAGAACTTCGCCAAGCTGCCCTCGCTGGAGGCCTCCCAGGGGCAGACGGTGGGTGCCCTGGCCCTCCTGCCCTCCCAGACGTCCTCCCTGCTCCAGCGCGGCTCCGCACACCTCTCAGCTCTGCTGGACCAGCACATCCGCCAGCTGCAGGCTGGGGAAACTGGGAGCACAGCCGAGCCCACCCCTTCCCAGGGCTCGGGGGGACACTGATGCTGGCCTCCTAGGCCCCGTGTGCTGGCCGGGAGTCAGCTCCTTCCCTGCCTGCAGTCGGACGGGGAGTCAGGGGTTGATGATTTGGCCCTGAGCAGGCAGACAGTGGTGGGACTGTGGCATCTGTGGCATCACCGGTCCCTCCGGGGAGCCTTTGGCCCTTCCTGAACCAGGGAACGGCCCTGTCTGCGTTTCGGGGGCTGGGGTCGGTTGGAGGAGGGAGAGGGCGCTGGGGACCCGCAGGGGTGCTGGGGGGTTGGTGCTAGGTGTTCCGTGCCCCCCGTAACCAGGGCAGCGAGGGTAACGCCAACCGAGCCACTTCTGCGGGATCGTGTCCTCTCCATTAAAGTGTGGTGGTGATGCTGGTGCCCTTGTCTTGGATTTGGGGGGGGGGGTGAGGGTTCCTGCCCCTCTGTGCTACCGGGGGCTGCTCTGCGGTTCTGGGTGAGGTGTGAGGGAAATCCTGGGGAGGGGGCTCCTGGACCCCTGAGGCTGCCCCTGCCCAGGGTGTGCAGAGCTGGGGGGGTTCACCTGTCTCTTGGGGGCTGTGTGGGAGTGGGCTGATAACACCCCCGGTAAGAGAGACCCTCCCCCCCTCACCGTCCGGGAGATGAGTCCTCTCGCCACCCCCGGGGCCGCGAGGGGATGCCCGGTTCTGTCCGCACCACGGACGCGGGTGGGTTCGGGGCGGGAAGGAGGTGGGTCCCGGTGCCCCGTCGGGTTCCTGTCGCTGGCGGCTCCGGTCCTCCACGGTGCAGGGGGCAGAGCCGAGCGGCTTCGGCCCGGCGCCTCCGCCTCCTTCCGTGTTCCGGTTCCTGCAGCCACCGGGCAGGATGCGACCGGCTCCGGCCCCGGCTGCCCGCCCGCCGCCCGCCCAGGTGAGCACCGGGGACCCGGACCCGCGGCGGAGGGGGCGACGCGACACCGGGCCGGGCTCTCCCCCCGCCCTACCGGGGGGGTCGTGCCCACCGCTGTGCTCTGCCCGGGGCGGGCAGGGGCTTTGCCCCCCACCCCTCATTGCGGGCTGCGGGCAGAGGGGGCGGCTGCGGACCCCCGGGGACACCGGGCAAGGCTCGTGTTTGTGCGGGGGGGGGTCAGTCCGGGCTGACAGCACCCGGGGGGGGTCTCAGCTCGCTGCCAAGCTGGGCAGGGTTGGGGGGGGGGGGGGCCCGGGCTGCAGGGGGGGCCCCCCGACCTCCTCCCCTGGGAACGGAGGTGTGCGGTGCGGTGGTACCGGTGCGGTGGTTCCCGCTGCCGGGGCTTGGCCCTTGTCCCGGGGTTATCCCAGGACCGGGGGGCGTGGATACCCTGGCAGGGGCAGGGGGCTGGGAAGGCGCTGGGGGAGCTTTCTCGTGCCTCAGTTTCCTCCGCCTGTGTAATTCAGAGGGCAACGGGAACGCTGCTGGGAGGGAGCGTGGCCAGGTCGGGGTTTCGGGGAGGCGGGGCATGACCCAGCTTAGGCAGTGCCAGGATGGACTCTGCACCCGGGGTCGCCCCCTGTGCCTGCCACGGGGGTGCCCCATGGCACTAAGTCCAGGTGGCGATGGAGCCGGACTCTGGACCCGCCAGGCAGACAGCAGGCGGGTGAGGGCTGGGCAACGAAGCTGAGATAAGGCTGAGTGGGACGAAGGCTCCCTATCGTACAGAAGCTTCTGGGTCCCAGCTGCTGCTGTAGTTACATGCGAGGCTTCGCGCTCCCAGGGAGCAGGAGGAATTCCCCTACCCCTTCTCCCCACGAGGGACGGGTCGGGGGTGTCTGGCAGGGCAGGAAACCTGTGGGCAGGTGAGTGATGCCCTCTCTGAACTCCCTGACACGGTGTCCCCTCCTCGCAGCGGCTCCCACTGCCCGGGCTGTGACAGCCGAGCTCGGACCCCCAGCCCCAGAGCACGGACAGGAAAGGGGGCTTGGGCTGTGCCCACCCCCCTCCCGCTCCACTCGTCAGCCATGGGCAGCCACGAGAAGGACTCGTCCTCTCCGAAAAGGGCCCTGTCGCGCTCCAACAGCACCGTGTCTTCCAAACACAGCAGCATTCAGCAGGTTGGGGGGGGGCTCAGTGGGATCCCAGCACTGCACACAGCCTGGCTGGGGGTGCCCTAAGGCCTTGAGGGGCTTCACCCTACTCCAGGAAGGGTGATCCAGAGATACCCCATCCCCTGGGGGTACCAAGTGTCCCTGCCTGGGGACGAGGTGGGGAGCACCGTGTTTGTCTCTGGTGCTGAGGGACCCCCACACTGACCCCCAATCCCTGCAGGGCTCAGAGAGCTGGGAGGTGGTGGAGGAGCCACGTACACGGGGCAGCCCTGGCCAGGAGCCACAACGGCACGAGGGTTACCTGCTCAAGAAGAGAAAATGGCCCCTGAAGGGCTGGCACAAGGTAACAGGCAAAGCCAACAGCAGGAGCCATCACCCTGGGTGCCATGCCCAGCCCTGGTGTGATTTGGGCCCCTGGATAAGGGGGCTGTGGGTCTCTGCCCCCCTGCCCCATCAATTGTCTCTCTCTGTCCCCAGAGGTACTTTGTGCTGGAAAACGGCATCCTGAAATATGCCACCACACACCAGGATGTGAGTGTGGGACTGGGCTGTGTCCCATGCAGCCTCCCCAAGGGCTCGGGGCTGGGGGCACCCCCTGGTCCACATGAGGAAGGGGGTCCCCCCTGATAGGAGTCCCTGGACTCCCCCAGGTTCTCAAGGGCAAGCTTCATGGGGCCATCGACATCCGTCAGTCGGTCATGTCCATCAACAAGAAGGCGCAGAGGGTTGACCTGGACACGGAGGAGAACATCTACCACCTTAAGGTGCTGGTGGGAGGCTGGAGCCAGGGCTGGGGCCTTTGGGTCTCCCCAGCCCAGTCTCTCCCCACCCCAACTCACCCCTGTCCCACAGATCAAGTCCCCAGAGCTCTTTACCAGCTGGGTGAGCAGCCTCTGCTCCCATCACCAGGGTGAGAGGCCCGAGCTCTGCCCCAGGGGGGGGCCGATGGGGAGGACCCCCACCAACGCACAGGTGGGTGACGGCTCAGGGCAAGGCTGCAAGGCAGCGTCTGGGTGTGGGGCACCCAACGGCAGCTCCCTGGCGCTGCCCCTTCTCGCCTGCTGCAGGGCCCGTGGACGAGGATCCTGCCCTCGGGCAGTGCCCCTGCCCTCTCCACCCTCGCCAGCTCCCGGGACAAGGTGAACGCCTGGCTGAAGGACAGCGAGGGGCTGGAACGCTGCTCGGCCGGTCAGTGGGGTGGGAGGGGATGCGTGGGGCAGGGGGGAGGGGATGCTCCACCCCCACCTCCCTAACCAGGCTGGCTCTGTGCTGGTGGCAGAGCTGTCAGAGTGCCAGGAGAAGCTGCAGGAGCTGACTGGGATGCTGCAGAGCCTGGAGGCCCTGCACCGCATCCCCTCCGCCCCCCTCATCTCCGGCACCCAGGTGAGCGGGGCAGCGGAGGGCACGGGGCTGGGCACTGCTCAGCATGGCAGCCCCTTCTGCCTGGGCAGGCTCCAGCTCCAGCCCCCTCCTCTCGCTCCCAGCCCTTGGCCGCCGCGGAGAGGCCCAAGAAGGGCAGGAGGACCACCAAGATCTGGTGCACCCAGAGCTTCGCCAAGGATGACACCATTGGCAGGGTGAGGGGGAGCGGGGGCCCGGCTGAGCTCTGCCTGCTGCTGGCTGAGCCCCTGCCCCACGACAGAGCCCCCGGGGGTCCTGCTGACCCCCCACATCCCCCCGTTCCAGGTGGGCCGCCTGCACGGCTCCGTCCCCAACCTCTCACGCTACCTGGAGTCATCCCAGAACCAACTGCCCTTCAGCCTCCCCCCCGAGTACAGCCAGCTGCAGAGGAGCTTCTGGGTGCTGGCTCAGAAAGGTGGGATGGGGTGTGGGGGCTCGAGTCCTGCTGGGGGTCCTGGTGGCGGCAGGATGGGTGCCAGGATGCTGTGCGGCAGCCTGAGCCCCTGCCTGCCTCTCCCGGCAGTGCACGGCTCGCTCAGCAGCGTGGTGGCCGCGCTGATGGCCGAGAGGGCCCGTCTGGAGGAGATGCGGCAGACGCTGGACCGGCGACGCTCAGCCCCGCGCCCGGGCAGTGCCAGCACCACCGGGGTGAGGGATCGCAGGGCGTTGGGTCCCCCCCAGAGCTTGTTGCTGTAGGGGTGGCAGTGGGTGCAGCGAGTTGGCAGGGGGCTCATCCTGGTGCCGGGTGCCCAGGTAGCAGCGGGGTGATCTCCCCCATCCCCATCAGCCCCGCGCTGGCTGGAGGGGACAGGCTGGTGGGAAGGGGGCTCAGCTCAGCCTCCCCCTGCGTCCGCAGGCTGCCCTGCGCCGCTTCCACTCCCTCTCCATCTCCTCTGATACCACCCTGGACTCCTTCGCCTCGCTGCACCCCGACGAGGTCAGGGCGGGCCGGGATGGGGTTGGGGGGTCCGAGCGGCTCCCCCAGGGCAAGGGGGCTGAGGTGGGGGCTGTCCCCACAGCCGGACACGCTGCCAGCCAAGGGCCGGGAGCAGCAGCTCTCCAACCGCAGCATCGTCTCGCTGGCCGACTCGCACACCGAGTTCTTCGACGCCTGCGAGGTCTTCCTCTCGGCCAGCTCCTCGGAGAACGAGGTGGGATGGAGCTTCGGGTGGGGGGGGCGAGGCCATGGCCACAGGGGCAGGGGCTCTGCAGACCCCCCCCCCCTATTTCTGTGGGTTCATCTTTCCCTTCTCTCTTCCTCATCCCCTCCCCGCTAGCTGGCCCGGGAGCCAACCCCCCCAGTCCCCGTGTCCCTCCCAATCTCCGTGCCCCCTGCAGCCCCCGTGCCCCCTGCAGCCCCCCGCACCCCCCCCGTTCCGGGTGCTCGGGATCTCCGCAGTCTCTGAGCCTGGCGGTGGGCGCCGGGTGCTGCCGGTGTGCCATCCCACCCCCCCCCCGGCCCCTGCTGCCCCCTCCTTCAGCCCCACCGGTACCTGCCCTGCCATCTCCTCCCCATCCTGCTCCCCGCACAGCGCATCCAAAGTACCCGGCTTTCCTCCCGGGGGGGGACAGTCCTGTCCTATAGAGCCCATAGAGCCCGTCCTGCCCCACCCCCGGTGGGGTAACCCCCAGACCCCCTCCCTGCCCCACCGACGGTCCCCTGCGCCTCCCCAGCCCTCGGATGACGAGTCCTGCATCAGTGAAGCCACCACCAGCGCCTGCGAGGACCCGGGGGGGCCGAACCGCCTCCCGACAGGTAACGGGAAGGGGCGGGGGGGGGGGGACGGGACACACCACCGATGAGAGGACTGAGGGGTTGGGGTGCTGCTCAGTTCCCCCCATCCCACCTCCCGGTGCTCGGTAGGAGCGGAGGGTCCAGGGATGCTGGTGGAGCCGGTGGAGCTGCCGGGGCCGGACCCGCGGCGGCGGAGATGCCTGCCCGCCCCTCCCGCCCCCCCGGGGGACGTGAGTCTGTGGGGGCTGCTGCGGAGCAGCGTGGGGAAGGACCTGTCCCGGGTGGCACTGCCCGTGCAGCTCAACGAGCCCCTCAACACGCTCCAGAGGCTCTGCGAGGAGCTGGAGTACAGCGAGCTGCTGGACCGGGCCAGCCGTGCCCGCGACTCCCGCCAGCGTCTGGTGAGGGGGGGACAAGGGGGGCTCGGGGAGCTCAGGGGAGGTGGGGGACACGGGGTTAAGGGGAGCCCAGAAGGCTAAGGGGGGCTCTGGGGCAGGGGGAGCTCAGAGGGCTTGGGGGACATGGGGTTAAAGGGAGCTTGAGGGACTCTTGGGGGCAAGGGGAGCTCAGAGGGCTCAGGGGGGCTCAGGGGTAGGGGGAGCACAGGAGATGGGGGGCTTGGGTGGCACAGGGGACACAGGGAGCTCCGTGGGCTCAGCAGACACGAGAGACTTTCAAAGCAGAGAGGGCATGAGAAGGTTGAGGGCACGGAGGACACGGGGCACATGGGGGGCTGGGGAAGGTCAGGGGTTCGGGGGACACTGGGGAACTCGGGGGACACGGAGGAAGCTTGAGGGAGACCCGCAGGGACTTGGGGAGTTCAAGGACTGGAGAGACACAGGGATCCTGGGGACACGTGAGGCTCCTGGGACACGTGGGAGCAGGGGGGACATGGGGGGCTCAGGGGACATGGGGGGGGGGTTGGGGTTCACAGGGGGCTCCACCGTGCCCCCCATGGGCAGGGGCAGGGATGTGGCCGAGCGAAACCACCCCCTGAGAGGGGGGAGGGCCCCGTGGCTGCCCTGCCTGGGCATGGTGGCAGCTCGTGGTGGTGGCACACGGGGGGCTTCGGTGGCAGGTGTACGTGGCCGCCTTCGCCGTGTCCGCCTACGCCTCCACGTACTACCGGGCGGGCAGCAAACCCTTCAACCCGGTGCTGGGCGAGACCTACGAGTGCGTGCGGCCCGACCGCGGCTTCCGCTTCATCAGCGAGCAGGTGGGACCAGGACCGGGACCGGGACCGGGACTGGGATCGGAACTGGGACCAGGATGGGTGAGCACGGAGCCGAGCAGGATGGTGGCATGTCCCTCTTCCTCCCTCCAGGTCTGTCACCACCCGCCCATCTCCGCCTGCCACGCTGAGTCCGACAACTTCATCTTCTGGCAAGGTGGGTGCTGAGGAGGGTGTTGGGGACACGCACGAGGGGACCTGGGTGGGGGGGATGTGTCTCACCTCCTCCTGCCCCCTCCCCTCCTTAGACATGAGGTGGAAGAACAAATTCTGGGGCAAATCCCTGGAAATCGTCCCTGTGGGCACCGTCAATGTCCAGCTGCCCAGGTGAGACCTCAACCCCCCGGGCCGGTGGCTTCCCCCCACCCCCAGTGCCACCCAGCCCCCCCCCTCCCCAGCCGACGGTGCCACGATGCCCGCAGGACCGGGGACCACTTTGAGTGGAACAAGGTGACCACGTGCATCCACAACATCCTCAGCGGCCCGCGCTGGATCGAGCACTACGGCGAGGTGCTGATCCGCAACACCCGCGATGCCTCCTACCACTGCAAGATCACCTTCTGCAAGGTGCGCCCTACCCTGTGGCACCCTGTGGCACCCTGTGGCACCTTGCCCGACCCTGTGGCACCCTGTGGCACCCTGCCCCAGCTCCACCTATTCCCTGCCCCCAGACCCTCTCTTTAGACCCCAGGCTCTGCCCACCCTGTAGCTCTGCCCTTCCATGTGCTGGTGACCCCGTCCCAATTTCCCATCACCATTGCCTGGCCACGCCCCTTTGGAATGTGGCTCCACCCCCTTCATCTGCATGCTCATCTAAATTCTGTGTCGTTGTCCCGCCTCTTGCCTGGCCCTGCCCCTTTCAAATGGCCCTGCCCTTTCCCAGTGAGTCGGTGCCATCACTCACGATCCTGCCCATTCCCAATGGCCCCACCCCATCACTCATGATCCCACCCTTTCCCAGTGACCCCACTCTCTCCCAGTGACCCCACCTTTTCCCAGTGACCCCACCCTCTCCCAGTGACCCCACTCTTTCCCAGTGACCCCACCCTCTCCCAGTGACCCTGCCCTCTCCCAGTGACTCCACCCCATCACTCACAACCCCTCCTTTTCCCAGTGACCCCACCCTTTCCCAGTGACCCCACCCTTTCCCAGTGACTCCATCCCATCATTCATGGCCCTAGCCCATTCCGAGTAGCCCCGCCCTCTCCCAGTGAC
Organism: Todiramphus chloris collaris; assembly: GCA_025345505.1. Lineage (NCBI taxonomy): Eukaryota > Metazoa > Chordata > Aves > Coraciiformes > Alcedinidae > Todiramphus > Todiramphus chloris. The sequence goes on along the minus strand of JANVCC010000065.1, from coordinate 3,136,893 downwards.
CCCACCCTCTCCCAGTGACTCCACCCCATCACTCATGACCCAACCCTTTCCCAGTGACCCCTCCCTTTCCCAGTGACCACCCCACCACTCATGGCCCTAGCCCATTCCCAGTGAACCCCCCCTTTCCCAGTGACCCCTCTTTTTCCCAGTGACCACCCCACCACTCACGCCCCTAGCCCATTCCCAGTAGCCCCACTGTTTCCCAGTGCCCGTGCCCCTCCATCCCCAACGGCCCCCCCCCCACCCCACCCATCCCCGCTCTGGCCGCAGGCTCGGTACTGGGGCGCGGGGGCCAACGAGGTGCAGGGGGCCGTGCTGAGCCGCAGCGGGACGGTGGTGGAGCGCCTGGCCGGCAAGTGGCACGAGGGGCTGCACCGCGGGCCAGCCCCGGGCCAGTGCGTCTGGAGAGCCAGTAAGGACCCTGATGGGGGGAACCACGCTGAGAGGGGAGGGTTACCCCACCCTGGGGGTCTCAGCACTGCGTCGTGCGCGCATCTCCCGCCTCCTCGCAGACCCCATGCCCCGTGACCACGAGCGGAACTACGGCTTCACCCAGTTCGCCCTGGAGTTGAACGAGCTGACGCCGGAGCTGCGCCGGGTGCTGCCCTCCACCGACACCCGCCTGCGACCCGACCAGCGGTGAGGGACCCCCCCCCGGTACCGGGTGGCAAGGAGGGGGTGAGAGGCTGAGGCCGCTCAGCTCGTTACAGCGATGCCTCCCACCCCGTGCAGGTACCTGGAGGAAGGCAACGTGCCGGCGGCCGAGACGCAGAAGCGCCAGATCGAGCAGCTCCAGCGGGACCGCCGCCGGGTCATGGAAGAGAACAACATCACCCACCAGGCTCGCTTCTTCCGGGGGGGGCAGGGGGGGGGGGGGGGGTCCCCAGGGCTGGAGTATGGGGTGACGGATGGGGAATGGGGGATACTCCTCTGGAGGGTACCCCAGATGTGACCCTCCCGTCCCCAGGCGGCTGACGGATGCCAGTGGCAGGGAGTCCTGGGTGACCAACAACACCTACTGGAAGCTGCGCCTGGATCCCGGCTTTGCCCACCTGGACAGTGCCGTGCTCTGGTAGCGACCCCCCCCCCCCCCCCCGGGGCGCTGAGCATCCCCCACCTCATCCCAGCACTGGTGCCCAGCAGTGGGGCTGGCCTCCCCAGCACTGGGGGTGCGGTGCCCCCCCTGCCCCAGCTCTTTTGCTGGTGTTTAAGCAAAACTGTGATATAAAATTGGGGGGGGGGCGGGGCACAGGCAATGCCTCTCGGCAGAGCCTCGGCACTGTCTGGGGCACTTTGGGAGGCAGGGACTGGTGCTACCCCCCCTGCCCTGGGGGCACGCTGCAGAGGGGGCAGCAAGGTGTTGTGGGGTGCCTGCAGGCGGGCACACCCCTCTGTCCCCCCTCCTCATCCCCCCGTCGTCCCCCCCCGAGCTGTGCCAGGGGCTGCTCTAATAAAGGCTGAGAAGAGCTGGGGTGTGCAGCGTGCTTCCTTCATCCCCTCCCAGCACCAGCTTGGGGGTTCAGTCTCCGCCCCCCAGCCCAGGATGCCCGAATCCCCCCAGTGAGGAGGGGCACAAGTCTCTTAGCCCCCGCAGTGCCTCAGTTTCCCTCCCGCTTGCCCGCACAGGAGAGCAAAGAGCCGTGCCCCCACAGCGTCCCCCTTTATTGCGAGATATGCTGCTGCCCCCGGCCCCACGCCGGGCACGCGGGGGCTCAATAAATACTTCAGCATTAACCCCCCCGTCCCCCCCCCCACCTCTTAAAAATAACCAACGACAACAACAAAATAAAATCCCACACCCTCAACCCCTGTCCCCTCCCTGCTCGCCCCTGTGGCCCCGCCGGGGGGGGCTGATTGTCTGGCTCGAGTCTTCCCAGGTTATGGGTGTTAAATAGGGGGGGGACACACACGACACACACGGGGCTCCCCTGCACCGGGCTTTGGGGTTCCTGGAGGGGGGGTCCGAGATTCCCCCAGTGAGGCTCAGTTGCCGTAGAAGCCGTAGTAGCCCCCGTCGGCACCCTGCTCCTTGTCGTAGAGGTCCCCGTTGCGGGGCGGGGGGGAGCTTTCGGTGCTGGAGGGGTACGGGGACACCCGCCGCCGCTTGCACTCGTACAGCCCCGAGTCCGAGGAGTCCCCCGAGGTGGTGGGGAGGGGCTCGGGGGGCCAGCCCTCCACCTCCTTCCCCTTCTCCTCCCGGGGCTCCCGGTACCAGCCCAGAGCCCCGGGGCTGCCCTTGGCACCGTATTGCCCGGGGCTCCATCCCCCCGCCGCCCCGAACCCCCCCGGCCCCTCGGGGTAGTAGGGCAGGGGGGGGTGGGGGGCAGGCGACAGGGCAAAGGGCTTCACCCCGTAGGGCACCAGTTTGCCCCCCCCGTACCCCGCTTCGTAGCCGCCGTACTCGGCGGTGGGCGGCTGCTGGGGGGTGAAGTACCAGCGTGGGGGGTCCTTGGGGGGCAGGGGCAGCGGAGCCCCCCGCTCCCCCCCGAAGAAGCGCCCGGGGGGCAGCGGGTACTGGTCGGGCAGGAAGGGCTGGAAGCGGGGAGCTGGCAGGAGCTGCTGGCAGCCGGGCCCGTCGGGGGGAGAGGGGGTGAGGCGGTCACCCTCCGAGGCTGTGTACATCCTGGGGGGGACAAGGTCAGAGTGGGGGGGATGCCCTCCTGCCAGCCAGGGCTGGGGGGACAGCGGCAGGAGCAGGGGGGGGCAGGACACACACTCACGAGTCAAAGTTGTCCCGGAAGCCTTTGGCGAAGGGGTTGTGGTCGATCTTCAGCTGGGTGATCTGACCAGGGACACACGGGGCTGAGGGGATTGTGAAGCTGCCTCCCCACCCTGGGATGTCCCCCCCCCGTCCCTTTTCTCACCCCATCAGTGTCCCCAGACTGTCCCTGGCTGCCCACCCCAGCACCCATGGGTGGGGAGTCGGGCTATGCTGGGTGGGAATACGCAGGGGTGACCACTGAGATGCTGGTGGGATGCTGGGGGGCATTGCAAGGCGCTGGGATGCTGAGGGGATGCAGGGGGGGGTACCAAGGTTGTGGAGCTGCTGCAGGAGGGTGTGGGGGTGGGGTTTGGGGGCCGCTATTGAGGCTTTCTTGATGCTGGGGACCTTAGAGGGTGTGGAGGGGGAGGTTACCAGGTCCTGTTCAGGGGTTGCTGTGATACTGGGGCGATACTGGAGTGTTGCACTGCTTTCTGTGGCCCTGGGAGGATGCTGGAAAGGTTGCTACAGTTCCTATGCTGCTGGGGGGGTGTTTTGGGGGTGGGGGGGGGTACCCCTATGCTAGGGACCGGGGTGGGGGGTTGGCTCATACTCACATCAGCGTTCTGGTAGGCTGTGACGGCGATGAACTGGGTCTCGGGGAAGGTGAAGGTGTGGGTGTGTGGGGAGGGGTAGGTCTCCTCGCCCTCGCCCTCCTTCACCTCGGTGACGTGCAGCCGGGGCTGGTACTTGTGCAGCGACTGCAGCACGATCATCTGGGGAGGGGTGGGGGGGAATGGTGGCAGGTAACGGGTGGTCAGAGAGGGCGCAAGGGGACCTGGCACAGCCTGGCCTGGTGGCAGGACCCTCACCTGGCCCACGTTGTTGGACGCGCCCTTGTTGTTCGTGAGCTTCAGCTTCCCGAAGGAGACCTCCTGCCGCATCCAGTGGGCACCCGTGTTGGGAGAGTCGGGGTGCAGGTAAAGGCGGTTCCCTGGGGTGGGGAGCAGCAGGGATGGGGTTACCCCCAGCCCGGTACCGTGAGGAGGAGGAGGAGGAAGGGGATGAGGGGAATGGCCGTACCTGGCATGTTGCCCTCGGCTTTGCCACACTGCACCCATTTGCCGCCCTGGTAGCGCCAGTGGTGCTGGTCCACCAGCACCACATCCACGCAGACGCTGTAGTGGGCCACGGGGTTCAGCCCGGAGAGGTTGAAGCTGAGGAACGGGAACATGCGCCTGGGGAGGGGACAGAGGCACAGACACCGTCAGCCCCTGCCCCATTTAACCCCTGCTGCAAAGGGCTGCACTGGGAAGGAGGGGGGGGCTCTGCCCTGCGGAGCAGTGATGGGGAAACTGAGGCAGGGTGATGCCCGGCCCCAGTCCCCTCCCGCAGCCGGCTGGGTGCCCATGAAGAGCTGACTGACCCTGGCAGCTGGGGGATGCTCTCGGGGCCGATTCCCAACCCCCCCCCCCCCCACCCGGTATCTTCCTCCCCCTCCCCAGGCACCTTCCGGATCGGAAACCAACACTGCTGCTATTTCGGGCTGGGCGCCAGCCTGCGCCAAGGGCAGGAAGGGGACAGGACGGGACGGTCGGGGGGGACCCCAAGGCCCTGGGGCTGCAGCTGCCACCCCCTCCATGGGGCTGCACCCCCCTGGCCCCTTCCACTCCAGGGGGACCCCAAATCCCAGCCCTGGGATGGGAGATCGGACTCACACAGACACACACACACACGCCACTCTGAGTTCAGTCCATCCTTTTCCGTTACTGGCCCCAGTAGTCCCAGTTGCCAGCCTGGGTTTGCAGCGGGTCCTCGAGCCATGGTTGGGGGGGGTCACTGGTTCAGTCCCCCCCAGCAGAGCTCGGCTCTTTGAATGTGGCATTTTGGACCCACTGGAGTTTTGGCTTTTGGTAGCCAGAGATGAAAACCAGCCCCAGCAACGGCACCACCAGCATCCCCAGTCCCACCAGCAGCCCCAGTCCCACTGCCAAGGCCTGGAAAGCCTTGACTGGCTGAGGGGTCCCATATGGGGCTGGGGGATTTTGCCAGAAGGGAGGGATTTGGGCAGAGAGGGTGGGCTGCTGCCCAGGGCCCACCTCAGCCCGGCCAGGAGGGAGGGACAGAGCCAGCACCACGGCTGGATTCCCCCACCCTGGCCACCCCAGCCCCGAGGCAGAGACCTGTGAGCTCATGACAGTGATGGGGGTACCAAGGGGGCTGTGGCACCAGAGAGCACAGACAAGCCCCCATCCCCCCCCAACCCCCTGCCTGACCACTGCCCTGCCCCTGCGCACCATCCAGGGGGGCAGGAAGGGCAAAACATGGGCGAGGAGCAAAGTGAGGGGCTGGGGTCGGGAGCACCCACAGCTCCCAGTGCCGGGGCAGGACCGAGGGGCATCAGCCATGGACTCAGCAGTCAATGTAGCTCGGGCAGTGCCGTGGCACCGGGGAAGCGACGGGAGGTGGAAAGAGCTGACTCAAAATTGCCCTTGCGAGAGATTGGGGAAAAGAAAGAGAAAAAGAAAAAGCAAAAGAAAAGTGGCTCTCGTGGCGAGGAGCTGCCCACGTGCTCCCCGGGGCTGGGACGGACGGCGGCCCCCCCCGGTAGCTCGGGTACCCCAGGGGTTGGCCAAGCCCCCGCAGACCCCATCCGGCCACTCGTGTGCTGAAACCGGGCAGCTCCCAGCGCTCAGATCTCCCCCGGAGCGAGCGAGCGAGCGAGACGCGGCCGTGTCGAGGGAAGGTGGTTCCTGCCGTCGATAAAAATTGGAGCCACATCAAAGGGAGGCAGCGCTGCCTCTGAGCCCCCGCCTGCCCCATCACCGCCGCGCTCGGGGTGCCAAGGCCCTCGCTGGCATCAGCTCCCAGCGCCCCAAGGAGCCGGGGCGATGGGGTGAGCAGCCGGGCTGGGTGTTGCACCAGCTTCGAGCTGCTGCGAGGAACGGGGAGGAAGAAAAGCGGCAATTTTTTTTGGGGCGGGGGGTTTTGGTGTTTGGTTTTGTTGGTTGGGTTGTTTTTTTCGCTGTGGGTTTGCCTTGTCATTTTTTCTTTTGCACCTTGCTCGCTCCGACACCGCCGGCTCCTCGACTCCCCGAGCTTCGCGCTGCCGCTGGAGCCGAGAGAGAATCGAGAGCTCGAACGCTGCCGTGGTGCAAACCACAGGGCTCAGCCGGGGCACGGGAGGGTGGGGGTAAGACCCGAAACCACGCACGCCTCGAGTTTATTTTTAAATCCCCCCCCCCACAGCGTTCAAGCTCCTGGGGCTGCTGCTCGGGCAGGATTTGGCCCCTGCGGTGTGGGGTGTAGGGTGCCCTGGCCAGCTCACCCCAGCACGCGCCCCAAAAGCTGGGGAGCTCCCCTGGGGTCCGTCCCTTCGTGTGTTTGCTTTTGGGGCTCTGGAAGGGGATCCTGGCTCCTGGTCTGCTCAGATACCTGGGATGGGCACAGGGGGGACAGTGGGGGCTCGGACACCCAGGATGGGTGCAGGAGGGGGGGGCTGTGAGTGCTTGGATGCCCTAGATGGGTGAAGGGAAGGTGTCAGTGGGTGCCCTGAGGTTTCTTCCTGCATGGACCCATCGGGTCAGGGGGTTTAGAGGGGATGCAGGGTGTGTGGCTATGGGGCAGGGGAGCCAAGGGACGCGGGGAGCTGGGGGCACACGGGCACATCCAGGGGACACGGCTGTCAAAAGGACACCAGGGGACACGGGGACACAGGGAGCAGGGACAGGATGAACCCAGGTGGAAGGGAAATCTCGCGGGCACCCACCCTCAAACCTACCCAGGGCCAGGAATTCAAACTGGGGAGGGGGTTTCCTCGGGGAGAACCAGCAGTACTGCCCCTGCCCAGCCCTACCTGCACGCCCAGCAGCGTGCAGCGGGAAGGGAGCTGCCTCCTCTCCCAGTCACAACCCAACGGGCCCCAACCTGAGCGGCTGCAAGAACCACGGACATGTGGGAGATGGGCCCAGCCCCTGCCACAAGGCTGTATGGCACAGTGACACGGCTCGGCATGGCATGGTGACACGCCAGGGTGACACGGCACGGCTGCTTGGCACAGCACGGTGCCCTGGCACGGCTGCTCGGCATGGTGGCACGGTGCTGTGTGGTTGCGTTGCCCCATTGTGCAGCACAGCAGGGCAGCATGGCACAGCCACACGGCACGGCTACACCACTGCCACCAAGCCCACCCAGCTGCCAGCTCAGCACTGGCTCCCCCCAGCCTGGCACTGGAATCCTCCCGCTCTGGCATTGGGTCCCTCCAGCACGGCACGCATAGGATCAGCTGCCCTGGCCTGGGCAAACCATCTCCCAGTGCCCCCGAAAAGGCAAAGCCAGCCCTTGTGTCCCCCCCCCAGTGCCTGGCCACCCCCGGCACTCCTCAAACCAAGGACAACCCTCGTGTTTGCCAAGTGCAAACCCAGCCCTTGTGTCCCCAAAGCTGCCCCCCCAAAAGGCAGCGCCAGCCCCGCTGTCCCCAAGTGCGAAGTCATCTCCAGCAGCCTCTCCAAAGGCAGCATCGTGTGTCCCCAAGGGTAGAGACCCCCCAAAAGCAGCATCGAGTCCCCCCCAAATGCAAAGCCAGCCCCAGTGTCCCCCCGAAGGGCACAGCCAGCCCCGGGTCCTCAGCAGAAACCCGTGGCAGGAATTCCCCGGGGCCCTTCGCAGCCGGGGCGATGGAGAGTGCTTGGGGGTTTCCGCAGAAATCCTGCCCTGGCTGAGCCCCGAGAGCTGCGGGGGGTGGACGAGGGATGCGGACCCACGTGGAAAACCAGCAGGAAATTATTTTTGCCGGGGATGAGTGGGCATGGGACGGCGTGGGATGGTGTGGGATGGCACAGGACGATGTGGGATGGTGTGGAACGGTGTGAGATGGGATGGGACAGTGTGGGATGGCACAGGATGGCGTGTCAAAGCTGGGGCAGAAGGAAAGGAGTGGGCAGAGAAGGTGCCAGGGGGGTAAATCCCCACTCCTGACCAGGTTCACCCCAGTGCTGCCATCTCCCCTCCAGCCTCACCTCCTCTCTGTGGGGCTGTGGGAGGCTGCACTCCAGGAACACCGGCCTCCAGGGACCGGCACAGCCCAGTGAGACGGGGCACCCTCACCCCCAGAGGGATGGGACACATCCCCTGCCTTTTCCCCAGAGCCCTCCCAGCCCGCTGGGTGCCAGCTTTGGGGCACACATCCCCCTCGAGTCCCCGCTTTGGGGTTTTTTCCTGTGTCTCAGCAGTGCTGCAGCCCGGCCCTGCACATGAATTTTTGCAAAAGCAGCTCGGGGCTGGGGGAAACGGATGTTTTGTGGCTCTGAGTTTGATGTTTGCTTGGGGCTGGCTTTGCTGTGAGCCCCCTCCGCGCAGGTCACATCCCTCCCAGCCCCCAGCCCCCCTGTAGAGCTGCTGGGGAGGATGGAGCTGCAAAAGGATCCCCCAGATTGCCTGGTTTCAGGCTGGGAGCCGATGTCAAAGCCCAGCCGTGCAGCAGGGCAGAGAGGATGGGATGTCTGAGGGCATCCCAGTTTCCAGACCCTCAGCACCAGATCCTGAGCTGCCCGGAGGCAGAAGGGGTGGGCACTGTCCCAGCACTTGCCACAACGGCTTGGAGAAAGAGAGGAGGAAAGCCCCAGCACGAATTTCAGAGGGTTCCTGTAGGACCTCAGCGATGGCTGACGAGAAACAACCATTTGGGGAGCCCAAGGTCCCTGCCACCCCCTCGGCTGATGCTGGGGACACGTCACCCCATCCGTAGTGGGGCCGCTTTGCTGCCAAGTGGCCCCGAGCCTGGCGGGGGGAGCAGGCCTGGGAACGGCCGTGGCAAACCAAGCGGCCCTAACGTGTTTAGACTTCCAACACATTAAGCAGGTTGGTCTCAGCATCGAAGTGACACCGTCTGTCTTGGTCGAGAGAGGGAAAGGGAGAGGACACGGAGTATCGCTGCCGGCAGCCCCAGCACTGGGCAGAAAAAGAGCCCCCCCCGGGCAGGGGGATGGCAGCGGTGGGGGGGGGAGGTCTCCACCAGCTCCCCCATCATCCCCTCGTTGGGGATTTTCAGGAGCCACAGCATCCCCTGAGCCTGATCCGGAGGGGTCTGAGCCCTGTGCACAGACCCAGCACACTCGCACTCCCCTCCTCGCCCCAGCACGGTCTCCCTGAGACCCTCCCCCCCCAAAGCTGCAGCCCAGGGACCGGCTCTCCCCACCTGCATCACCCCAGCGTGAGGCCAAAGGACGGGCTCAGGGTGGGCACCAACACCTCAGGCTCCCATTGCTCCAAGTCAGGATGACTCCATGACCCCCAGGGCCCATATCACCCCAGCTGCCTCCAAACCAGGGTGCTGGCAGAGGTGGAGTGGGCTTCAAGCCCCCATATACCACCCAATCCTGCCCCAGCCTCTTCCCCAGTCCCAGGGACACCCCGCTTGGGAGGCAGCACGGAGGGGACGGCAGGCACCTCGACACGATGTCACCAACGGCTCTTTCAGCAGCCAGGATGGTGCCAAAATGCTCCCCCCTTCCCTGGGCACATGGAGGGCACCCGGTCTCTGCCTGCCCCACAGAGCAGGGTGGGGGATTTCCATCCCAGGGGGAGGACAGCAAGTAGAGGGAGTGTCACCCACCCAGCCACCCACCCCCCGTGCCCGGCGGGTACGCAGGGCTGCTGATACCCTCTTGGGCCCCGGCCCCTCGCTACTTGTTGCAGCGCTGGGCTCTGGATCCAGAGCTGCTTCCAGTCCCCCGGCACCGGCACTATCTCCATGAGCTTCCTGGCACAACAAACCCTGTCCTGACCACCCCCCCCCCCCCATTCTCACCCTGACACAGGTGGGGACCCCCCTCCAGACCCCCTTCTCCTTCCAACAAGCCTCAACTCCCCTAGAAAATGAGATCTGGGGGGATCTGGTCAGCGTTGCTCCCCTACTTTTTTCCTTTGCACAGCCAGCCAGCGGGACAGACAGACAGACATCACCCCCAAACCCACCGGGATGGGGACTCCTTCTTGCAGAACCTCACCCCCCCAGGCAGGCTGTGACCCCCCAGCCCCACAAACACCCCCCAAACCTCCAGCCCCTCACCGTGCCACCCACCCCCTGCCCACCCTGCAGCCCCCCTAGCCTGTCCCGCCCACCCCCGCATCCCCAGTGCCAACATTGGACCCCCACCCTCTGTTCCCCGGTGCCCGTGAAGGTCCCGGTGCCGCTGCCGGTCTCCATCCCAAATCCCCGTCGGTCCCCAGCCCCTGTACCCCCCCTCCCCCGGTACCCCCCCCGGCTCACCTGCCCTGTTTGGTGATGATCATCTCGGTCTGGTGCTTGTGGAACTTGGCCCAGAGCGGGTAGTTGTTGAGCATCACTTGCACCTTCCCGGCCGCCCGGTAACCGGGCAGAGCACAGAGCGGCCCGGCGCGGGGGCACAGCGGGGCGGTCCCGGAGGGGGTATAAGCTCCCTCCGCACCCGCGTACAGCTCCGCGCCCGCGTAACCTTCCACCGCGTAACCCTCGACCGGGGCTGCGGGAGGCGGTGGCGGTGCCCGGTAAGGCGGGCACGGTCCCAAGAACCGGCCGCCGAAACCACCGGGAGTACCGTAGGGCAGCGGGGGGGCTCCCGGCTCCGATCCCCCCCCATCACCGTAGTAGGCGGCGGCGGCGGCGGCGGCGGAGGCGTCCCGGGGGCCCGGCGGGTCCTTGGCGAAGCTGGCGGTGCCGGTGAGCATGGGGGCGGCGGGGCGGGGGGCTCCGGTGCCCGGCTCCAGCGCGCCCATGGACGGGCGGGGGGCACCGGCCCCGTTCAGCCGCTCATGGGGGCCCCCCCCGGCGGCCCCGGGAACCGGAGCCGGGCTCGTTTCAGCGGTGCCCGCCTCGCCGGGTTCCCACCGCCCCCTCCATTGCCCGGCAGCCCCGGAGAAGGGGCGGAGGTTGGGGGTGGGGGGGGGGAAAGGTGACCCGGGGAAAGCCAAGGGGAAGGGAGACAAAAAAAAGCTCACCCGGAAAAAAAAAAGAAAAAAACAACAACAACAAAAAAAACCAAACCCCCAAAGCACC
>JANVCC010000065.1:3060533-3094882 GCA_025345505.1 Todiramphus chloris collaris | reverse complement strand
CCCCCCCCCCCCCCCCCCCCCCCGCCTCGAGAAACAAAATAAAAAGAAAAGGCATTACTAGAAACGTGAGCCAGGGCTCTTCCCCAGCCCGCCTGCTGGTTCTGGCCCCGTTCACAGAGCTCCTCTCCTCGACACCTGGGATTTTGGATTCTTTTTTTTGTGTGTGTGGTGGTGGATTTTTTTTTTCCCCCCCTTTTTTTTTGTTTTATTTTTTCCTTTTTTTTTTAATATAATTTTTTTAAAATTTTTTTTTAAAGTTTAGTTTCTTTCTTTTCTTTTGTACACTGGTTCAAAGTCGGCACTTCGACTGCGATCTGAACCCAGCACTGGAAGGCACATATCCGATACCCTGTACAAGAGCGAGAGCGGGGATGCTGCAGTGCAGGTGGGCAACGGGAGCGGATCCTCGGATCAGACCAGGGAGAAAAAAGGGGAAAAAAAAAAAAAAAAAAACCTGGGGAATAAAGCAGCTCCGTGCCTGCTTCGAAATAAAATAGCTAAAAATATTGGTGAAGGTTTTCTCTCCCTCCAGCAGCTTTGAAAAGGGCCCGGGAGAAGCTGCGGGTTCAGAGGCTGCTTCCGTCCACAGCCGCGTTCGGAACAAACTAAAAATGAACTAAAAAAAAGAAAAGAATCAAATGTCCAAGCCCCGCACCTCCTCTGGCTCTCCCTGGCTTATTGCTGACAGCCCCGGCCGAGCAAGGGCCGGCTCCTCCGGAACAAAAGTCTCATGGAAGAGGAAAATGGGGAGATTCCGATCCTTGGGACAAGAAGAGGATGCGCGCTGGGGGGAGAGGAGGAAGCAGCCCCTTCTCGGTGCCCAGTTGCCCATCAGCCCCTTCCTGCTCTAGCAAAAAAAAAAAACCAACAACAACAAAAAAAAAAAAGAATGAATGGTTCCTGGGTTCCCTTTTACTGGAAAGACCAAGAATACAAAAAGGAAGTAGTGGGGAATGTTTGACACCAGTTTATTAATCTTCAACTGCAGTGGAAAAATAGAACCTTTTACAAGTGCCGTCTCGTGTAAGCTCAAGTCAGTATATATATATTTTATATAAATTTTTTTCCTCTTTTTTTTTTGTCTTTTTGTCTTTTTTTTTTTGGTTTTTTTTTTTTTTTTCTTTTTTCATTTTCCAAGTGCAGCAAGAGACCAAAACCACATTAAATCCGATCGAATAAAGAGCGCGAAGGCCGAGCGGTTTCCAAATGGCATTTTTATCAGATTCGGTTGAACATTTGATTTTTTTTTTTTTCCTTAATATATCCTCATTTTGCAATCCAAAACATTACCTGAAGTTTTCGTTTTTCAACTCTTTGGCACAATTTGTTGGGTTTGTTTTTTTTTTCCCTGTGGGTGTTGGGGCTGCTACAGTACAAGTCAGGAGAGATCTTTTTTTCCCTTTGCCAATTCCGGAGCGCTTCACTTTTTGTTTTAAGCCTGAAATCTTTCGACAATTTATTTCTATTCCCCTCGAACAGCAGGGGTTGGGTTTTTTTTTTTTCCTCTTTTTCCTCCTCTTTTTACATCTCTTACGCTGCATCAGTAGCCTGAACTTCGGTTAGTTTATGAACTACCCTTTTATTTTTAATAGATTTTTTCTCTCTCTCTCTGCTCATGTTTTGTGGTTTTTTTGTTATTCCTTTGCTTTTCTGTTTCTCTTCGGGAAAAGATAAACTGCAATGACTCGAAGCTGAGAATGTGGACACCGCCTCATTCACACACACTCACTCCTAGACTGAAAAAATCCTTCACCCCTCTCCTCGAGCCCCGGCCCCGACAAACGTCGTGCGGCCAAAAAAAAAAGAGGAGACAGAGGGAGAGGGGAGCGGGGGGCGGCCGAGGGGACGTTCCCCCGAGGCTCCATCTCCCTCCGGCCGCCAAACCCCGACCTCGGACAAAGAAGCACCACAGTTGAACCCAAAGATGTGTTTTCCTTCTCCTCCAAACCGGCCGTTCCCCTTCCAGAGCGGAGAAGCCAAGTCCTGGTCTGGTGGAAGAAGCGACCCCCCTGGCTCGTCCCTCGTCCCGGAGACGCGAGTCGGCGCCCGGCGCGCGGCGGCTGCTGTTGCTGCGGCGGGGTTTTCAACGCGGTGTGTTTCAAAAGCCTCACTCACTCATCCTCTCATTCCCAAACATTCAGCATCCGTGCACACTCCTCACTTCCGGGGGTGTGTGGGGTTGGTTTTGGTTTGGTTTTGTTTTTGTTTTGTTTGTTTTTGTGGTTTTGTTTTTGTTTTCTCGAAAGGTTGGAGGTTTCCAGTGGGGGTTTCTCAGGTGTCATCCCAATGGTAACAGATCTGCAAGCAAAAAGGGTTGGTCAAAAAAAAAACCCCCCCAAAAAAACCAAATCAACATAAAAATATCCCCCAATGTCATGAAAGCCCAAGTTTGGGAGATAGAGCTGGAAGCAAAGCGGAATGAATTGACTAAAAGAAAACTGAGAGGGGAAGAACAACTGACTAAAAGAGAAATAATAGGGAAAAAGGGGACTAAAAGAAAGAATAAGGGGAAAAGCTGATTAAAAGAGAAATAATGTGGAAAAAAAAAATGATTAAAAAGAGAAATAATAGGGGAAGAGAGGACTAAAAGACTAGGGGGGCAAAAAAAATGATTAAGAGAAATAACGGGGAAAAAAACTGACCAAAAAGAAAAATACTAGGGAAAAACATGACTAAAAGAAATACTAGGGAAACACCTGATTAAAAGAGAACTAATAGGAGAAAAAAATGACTAAAAAGAGGAACAAGTTGGGACAAAAAATGACTAAAAGAGAAATAATAGGGATACTAAAGAACTTCTCAGGTCAGGGTGACCACACCGTGACAGCGGAGACACCGTCACACCCCACTCTAGGACCTGCTCCTTTCACAAGGTGCTTTGGTAGAACCCAAGACTCAGAGAATCTCAAGTTGGGAAGGACCCATAAGGACCAGAGTCCAACTCCCTGCTCCTCACAGGACTACCTACAACTCAACTGTGGGACCGAGAGCATCACCCAGATGCAACTCCCAATTCCTGACTGAGAAGAATCATGGACAGCTTTGGATGGGTAGGGACCTTTAGAGGTCATCTGCTGCAACCCCCCTGCAGGGAGCAGGGCCATCTGCAGCTAGAGCAGGGTGCTCAGAGCCCCGGGCAACCTCCCCTGCAATGGTGCCAGGGATGGGGCAGCCACCACCTCTCTGGGCAGCCTGGCACAGCCTCTCACCACCCTCAAATTCCTTCTTTCTCTCCAGTCTACATCTCCCTCTTTTAGTTTAACCCATCCCCCCTTGCTGTGTCCCAACAGGCCCTGCTCAAAAGTCTGTCCCCATCCAAAGATTGTCCCCATCTTTCTTACAGGCCACCTCTAAGAGAGGCCACAGCCAACAGACTTCAGTTACGCTGCGTTTGGAGGACAGGGGACCAGCCCCAACTTGCAAGGGGGACGAGTTCCACCATGCAAGAAGCCCCTCCAGGCTGCATCAGGTCTCGTGAAAGCCAAGCAGCTCCCCAGGCTTCTCCTTTCCTATCTGCTCCCGTGCACAAAACAGCAGGTAGGGCTTGTTTACAGAAAAACAAACGAGAAACAACCTTCCAGACAGAGAACAAGGCTTTTGGGAAGCGTTTCTTTCAGACTCAGTTTAGCCAATTTCATAATTAGGCAACGCGAGGAGGGGGTGGGTGGAATCCCTTACTAAGCTTGATTCTTCAGTTTTCTCAGTTCTTTAGTCGCCCAGGTAGCGAGGGTTTTTGTTTTGCTCGTCTTGGATCTTCTTCCTTCCGTGAGCAGTTCGTGTATCATGGGTCTAGCTTCTACTAATTTCAGTACATCTTTCCCAAAGGCTGTACACAAATCCCTGCGGAAGAACGAGAGGCTTTGAGGCCGAGCACCACAAACAGATGCGCCAGTCCCGCTCTGATCAGCTCTGCCAGCAGAACAGAGATGTGACTCACAGCTCCTGTCCTTTTTTAAAAGGCTGCATATGGTCACTGATTCCAGCAGGAGGAGAGCTGAACGGTTCCCTGAATTGTGACTAACCGGAGATGTTCAATCTCCTGGCCAAAGACTGATGTTCCCACCAGCTCTCCCTCAACGCCGTGAGGGATTGAAACACCCCGACCCGGGAATTGAGGTTGGGGTGTTTTTGTTTCCAGCCCAGGTCCATCCTTGGCAAATCCCAGATGGGGAAGTTCTGTAACACACGTGCAACTCTCACTTCCACCTACTGGTTTTCACCCTGTTAGTGAAAGGACCTCGCCAGAGTAACCACTTCACACCTCAGGTTAAACCCCCAGCAGCAGAACCGACGTTAAATACTCGCGACGGAGGTAAAAACGCAGCTCCAAATCTTATGTCTGTTGTCCCCAGACTCACGTCCACCCGAGGAGTTCTGTCCCCAGAAGGGGCTGGGACACTCACCCTATCAGTCCTGCAGCACATGCCACCACTCCGTCGGTGTGATCCTCATCTGCAGCGATGTGGTCAATGTAAGACAGAATAAATTCTACTCTGGGCTGTACCAGCATCACGTCCGCTGAAAAGAGAACGGCTTCGTTACCGCAGCTCCTTCTCTAACAGCCTGCAACAGGCATTCCAGGACACCCCCAAAAAGGTGGAACCTGGCTCCAGAAGAGCTCTCTGAGACAGAGAGGGGAGAAACCACCCGAGGAACCACAGCGAAGGGCTCTCAACCTTCTCCCTGCTCATGGCAGCAGCGCGTTCACTCCCACACGGAAGGGACCAGACAAGGACGTGGCCCACGGACACGACAACCACCGCCCAGCAGCTTGGACAAGGGGGTCAGAATACTCACGATGAACGTTTTCTTGGTCTCCCTTCAATCCCTGGATGATTCCAGTGTAAGCTTCCAGGCAGCCCTCCCTCAGCTCGTTCAGGTAATCCACCATGTCGTAGTCCGACTGGAAAGGGGAGAGCGAAGAGCATTTCAGCGTCGCCCCGACTCCTTCGTGATGTGAGGGGCAGGAGCTGGGGGCCTAGCACCCTG
This sequence comes from Todiramphus chloris collaris, assembly GCA_025345505.1. Taxonomy (NCBI): domain Eukaryota; kingdom Metazoa; phylum Chordata; class Aves; order Coraciiformes; family Alcedinidae; genus Todiramphus; species Todiramphus chloris. The sequence goes on along the minus strand of JANVCC010000065.1, from coordinate 3,089,893 downwards.
GGCTCACCTTGTCAACCTGGGCTTGGGAAGCCTGCTGGAGGGTGTTCAGGACCACATCCAGGTACTTCTTGAATTCTCCTCCGATGGCAAGGGCGATGTCGCCGAACACCGAGAGGATCTGAGGCTTCACGGACCTGTGGACGTTCTCGTTCTGGAAGAGATTTCAGCACCCTTGTCACATCCAGCTGGGGTTTCTTAAGGGGGGGGGAGGAGCTAATAAATGAAGACATTTGCTCGAAACATAAATCCTCCCCCCCACCCCCCCATAAATTTGGATTCTGTTCAAATAGTAAGCAGGATAGTTGTCAAACACGAGATCTTCAGAGCATGCCTAACACTTCTGCTTCTCCCACCTCCCACTTTCTTCTCAGCGTGCAAGCCAACTGTTACTAACTGGCTAATGAGGAGGTAAACACTCACCCCCAAGTTCTCCAGGAGCAGCTGCATAACCTCGTCACAGAAAGGCAGGATGTTGGACTGCAGGGCTCTGCACAGGTCACCAACCAGGCCCACCGTAGCCAGACAGACCTGCCAAGAGAGCAGCCAGGAGGACACCCAGCCACTGAGTCAGGACAGCGCCGAGAGCCTGAAGCCATCACCCTCTGGGAACAATGACCCTCCTGCCAGAGAACAGCCTGGTGGGGTTGGGAGGGAGATCTGGAGATCCCCTGGTGTCCCCCCCTGCTCCATCCAGCAGGGGCACCCAGAGCAGGGGCCCAGCAGCGCAGGGTCCAGCCGGGGTGGGAATCTCTGCAGAGAAGGAGACTCCACAGCCTCTCTGGGCAGCCTGGCACAGGCTCCCACACCCTCACACCAAACAACTTTCTCCTCCTGGGTTCCAGTTTGTGCCCGGTGCCCCTCATCCTATCCCTGGGCACCACGGAGCAGAGTCTGGCCCCAGCCTCTTTCCCATTAAGCATTTCTGTCACAAAACTGCAAAGAGCAGAACACGAAGGGGGAGGGTGAGTGATCCAGGTGCCAGCAAAGCCACAGGGACTCAGTCTGACCAAACACCATCAAATTCAGCAGCCAGGTGGCCTAAACATCCACCCCACGCTGAGCACCATGGCTTGACCTTTTCATGGAAGCTCACAGCCAGCAGCAGCCTCATTCCTCATCAAGGCCAATTAATATGACAACACAGAGGTCAAGGCAATGAAGTCCTTCTGCTGAATTAAATAGAAAAGAGCCTAAATTTGTGTGTGCAGCCAGTAAGCAGAGAAAGGTCATTGAGGCTCCAGTGGTGGTTTTGTCTTCAGAAGCAGGGGGAGCAGATGAGAATTTAAGAGACTGGGAACACAGAGCTGTCTGGTTGGACACCTACCTGGTACTCAGCGTAGTTCTTCAGTCCAATGCCAAGGAAAGGTTTGAAGGCATCCATGTACTTCAGAAACTCTCCACCTAACACTGTGCACAAGAAATTTTTCCAGTTAGAAAGAAACCCCAACCCACAATGTACTTGCTGGAGTTCAGCACAACAGAAACCCACCAGTATAACCCACCCAAAACCAGTACCTTCCACGGAAGCACAACAAATTAATTCTCCTCTAGACATGACACAAAGACCGAGCATCAGTGAAGTGTGTCCATCCAAACTCAGACTCAAAAGTGCTTTACATTTAAGGAGTATTTGATGTGAAATATTTCTGCTCTGCCAACTCTGCCACTTGTGTTACCAAGACCGCACGCAGAGGATGATCTGTCCCAAAGTGGAAAAAAGCAGCTCTTTGTCCCCAGAGGTGACAATTTCCTTTTGACTTGCTGGTTACCTCACAGGGATCCCACTCAGCCTCCTCATCTGCTTCCCTTGGCAATGCCACTCAACATTCCCAGGAGGAGCTGCCGAAGACCTGCTCTCCAAAAGACACCAGAGCAGGAAGGGGCTGCTCCAAAGAGTCCAAACTGCCACACTTACAATCACAGACTGGTCCGGGTGGGAAGGGACCTTTAGAGGACATCTTCTCCAGCCCCCCTGCAGGGAGCAGGGTCATCTGCAACTGGAGCAGGGTGCTCAGAGCCCCAGGCAACCTCCCCTGCAATGGTGCCAGGGATGGGGCAGCCACCACCTCTCTGGGCAGCCTGGGCCAGGGTCTTAACACCCTCAGCATCAAATATTTCTTCCATACATCTCTCCTATACAAGGCATCCAGGGTCCTCAGCACAATTCTACTAGACACAGGTCCAGTCACATGCTCTGAGCCTGACAGGCCAGCCAGGAGAACAGCCTCAGGAGAAAAGCCAGACTCAAACGAGCCTCTCTCCAACCTGATCTCCCCGAAGGCCCCTTCCCAACTCGTGGCTTTTCTCAGAGCCAAGGCAGGAGCGTTAGGCACTGAGGTTATGTACAGCCTTCCAGCAGCACCTCAACTTTCACACTCATCCGTCAGCAGAACGCCTTCCCAGAGCTCAGATGACACCACAGCCACCGCCTTTGACACCTGCATTCACAAAGCTCAACCTGCCTGGAATACCACAACCCCAATTCCCTTTTACTCCCCCCATTCTGACCCAGTCCACCCATCCTGACCCAGTCCAGGGCTGATCTTTGCCAGTGTGATTTCTTTTAAAGACGAGCGACTGCAAAGGCAGCACTGACAGAGTCCAGGGAACCACCGCAGCGTCACGGGGTGAAGCCCCAGGGGAACACCCAGTCCCTCCTGCAGCAGCACGAAGGGGTTGCCAGCGAGCCTCACAAAGCTGCCCCAAAGGGCTGGATTTCCTTTCTGGCAGGATTTGCCCCACAGCTTTGTTATTAATGCCAGGCAAGCTAGGCACTCACAAAACAGCCTGGTGAAGTGGCCAGGCTCGGCCTCACCGGGAGCTGTGGTGGGGTGTGTGGTCAAAACCAAACCTTGAGCACAACCAGGAACTAACAACGGGTTGGGTTTTTTTCCATATAGTTGAAAAGAGAAGGAAATGAATTGATGCTGCCCTGGCTCTGCCTCCTCCCCACGCGGCACGACACTGACCTTCTACCAGGGTGCCAACGGCCATCAAGGCATCTTCCTGCACGCCCCCCGAGCCCGCCGTGCTCTGGAACATTCTCAGCAGAGATGCCATCACCACGTCGGAGATCTGCAAAGCATCCTGGTGCTGGACCTTCCGGAGGACGTTCTGGGTGGGAAAGGAGAAGGAGATGGGAATTGTTTGTATCTAGGGGAGGTTGGGTCGAGCCTCGACATCCCCAGCGTCGGCTCCGCGCGCTCCTGGCCGCGTCGGGCTGCTAAAAAAAAACAAAACCCAAAGGGAGCTGCTGTTTGAACTCTGCTGCTGCAAAAATCTGCTTCGTCAGGGCGAGTGCAAAGTCCCATTCATTTTAGCTGCATCCAATTTTCCAGCTACAGAACAAGCTGAATTTACCTTTCCTGCTGCATAGGCTGTTCTCCGGGCTTTCCGGCATTAAATGCGACCAGCCCAAATCTGGCCCTGTGGAAAAAAAAAACAACCCCAACCCAACCCTTTTCCATGCCAGCAACGTGACCCATCTTCCTGCCAAGCACGGGTGGCAATAAAGCCTTGCTTCGAAACCACCAAATTCAGCTCCTGAGGTGCTGGTTGGTAAAGGATGACAGAAGCAGGTCCTGGCTGCTGACTGCAGCCCGACCTCTCCTACCCAGGAATGAAACATCCAACCCATGCAAAATATGTTCACAGTGCTAAGCTCTCAGGTGAGGGGTAAACTGATTTTTGGGGAGAGCAGAGGCAGCTTCACAGACCCCAGCCATGGTGTCCAGTGAGCAGAAGGGGCAAGAAAAGACCTTTGGTAAATACCTGCCCTTGACCTACTCGTTGCTCTGCAGCTCTGACTGTCCCTTTCAGCACATAAACGACAAAACACAGCTTGGATGGGTCCTTATTTAAAATAAATTTGCATTCCCTAGGAAAAGAAAGAGACTGATTCCTTAACCTGCAAAGGAAACTAATTATTCGAGGCTGATTCTTCAAACTGACTCACTCCAAAGAGATTGACTTTGACAGTTGAAATAATTGGTCTTGATTTTCTCGTTCCTTTTAAATATTAACAAATGTTTTTCCTCTGCTGGATGTTCATAATTGTATTTCCAGCAGAAGAGGAAAAAAAAGTATATAACAAAATAGTGTAATTTGTCTTGGTAATGCTGGGGGGAAAAAAATTTATCTGTTCATTTTTTTCCTAGTGGTGTTTAAATACCTGCTGCAACTACTGCAGGTACTTAAGGTTTTGCAATAATGAAGAAACACACGATTACAAATGAGAAGCAGCAGCTGAATTTCACCTGTATTACACTTCCCACAGGAGAACAAAGCTCTCCTGGGAGAGATCAGAGCCCTGAAGAGAGACCCTGTGCCAAAAGGAGCGATTCTCGATCCCGAAGCCTCCCCACCGTCACCCATCCCAAGGGCAGATCATTCCCATCTAACTGTTATTTGCAGAGTCACCCTCAGAAGTGGAGGGTGAAGGTAACAGCTGGTGCTTTGGGCTTGGATGAAGTGAATGAATTCTCCAAGCAAGCTGGAGCCATCACCCAGGAGACATCCTCACCTCGCTTAAGAGGACGGGAGGCTAAAGCCGACAAAGGGGAAGGAGAAGGCTCCAGGAGAGACAAAGTGCAGAGACCAGGTACCACCACCCAACAAGGGACTAAATCCAAGCACAGACAGATGCTCTGCTCTTAGTTCAGCTTACAGAGCACTCCAGAACACCCCACGACACGACCACCCCCAGGCACGACAGACAGGAAAGCTTCAGTATCAAACACCTATTTCAGGATGGTCTGATAAAGCTTCCGAGGGTTTTTTTTGGGGGAAAAGAAAAAAAACCAACCAGAAAAGTGGATGTTTTCAGTGGACTTTGTAGGAGTAAGCAAGGAACTGAACCACGCCAGTCAGATGGGCTGCTCAGTACCAGATGTTTAATTTCAAGGACACTCGGTGCATGTTAATTAGTGTCATTTTAAATAAGAACACCAACCACAAGAGGCAGATGAACAAACTGAAGCCATTATGGAGATGTTTGGGGTTTTTTTTTCCCTTTGGTCTGTGCCAACCAAAGCAATTGTTCAGCCTGTAGCCAAGGGAAGAGCCAACCTGAGCACATCCAGAACCCTGAACGTGCCGTACGCCGGGTTCCTTATTCAGACTGCCCTAAATCTTTGTTGAAGTCGCACTCGACTGAAGCTTTCTGAACCTTGCAGCACCTCCCACGTGTCAGCTGAGACACAAGATCCTTTTCCCTCCTTCAGAGCTCTTCAACAGGCCCAAGTCTGCAGCCTCAGGGCACAGGAACACCTCTAAACCCATCTCTTCCTCACACCCTCAAGCCCAGGAGAGGGGACCTTACCTGTAGAGTAGCGCAGAGAAGAGACTGAAGATCATTGAACTGGATTCTGTCAGAAGTGCTCTGGATATGAGACTGGAAGAGAACAAAACCCACAGGTGAGAAGCTGCAGTGCAGCCCACACAAACCCAGGGGGTTTTCACAGAGTCGTTTGGGTTGGCAGAGATCTTTGAGCTGATGGAGTCCAACCACTCCCCCAGCTCTGCCAGGGCACCCCTGGCCCTCAGCACCACAGCTTGGAAACCCCTCCAGAGATCATGGGGACTCCACCCCTGCCCTGGGCATCCTGGGACAGCCCTGGACAACCCTAGAGGGGAAGAAATTGTTCCTCAGCTCCAACCTAAACCTCCCCTGGGGCAACTTGAGGCTGGTTCCTCTTCTATCAATTTTGACAGCACTGCGAGCTGCAGAGATTCCATTTAAATATTTGTTTCTTCAAATTTCAGACAGAGCTACAGTTCAGAAGCTTATTATTTCTACTGCTCTACAAAAACACCCCAAACCCCAGTATACTGCAGTAAGTGCAGCCAGCAACACACCTCATTCTTCTCCACCAGAAGAACCAGCTCCTACTCTGTTTCTTTAAACCTCTTATCACAACAGAGGTTTGAGACTCAGGTTTACCCACCTCCATCTGCAGCACTTGCTGAAGTCGTTCCATGATGACCAGAGTTGTCTTCTGGACAGCAGGGTAACAGTCCTTGGCACTGTTTTTCACTATTTCCATCAGAGATTCGTATGCAGAACTCCTCAAGTTATTCTGGTGTCCATCAGGCCTGTAACAGAAGGAATACATTTGCAGCTCCCAGAGCTCAGGCTTGCTTAGGAACAGATTTTTGGGGGTTTTTTTAGTAAATTGGTAGCAGCTAAATCGTAGTGTTGTGACAAGCAGAAGCACTCACATCCCTGTATTCCAAGACTTGAAAGTAAATGGAATTTGTGAAGCTGCTTTTGGATCTTTTTTTTTTCCCCTTTTCTTTCTTTTTCAATCTCTATTAATTCCAATATCCTCAGTCCCTGGCAACAAAGCACAGGAGCAGAAAAAGCCTCAAGGCCACATTTTTCCAGCATGCCATCACATTCCCTAGCAAAAGGTGGCCTCAGGAGGTGAGCAGCACACGTTAGTACCTCCCAGAGCTCAGGGAGGGTGTTCCATTTGAAAGGAAGAGAGGCAGGATCCAGGCTCAGAGGAGCCGTGCGCTTCACGGCCTCGAGCTGCCACTGCACTGGAGGTTGGATGGAAATGAGAAGGGAGGAGAACAGATTTTGAAGCGTTGAGACAGGGACATCACTTCAGGAGTCCTGCAGCAAAAGCTGCAACTGAGGCTTGAACTGATCCAAGGACTGAACCCTGAGCAGCCAGGGTTTGTGCCACCTCGGAGGCTCCGGCGTTACCCCCGTTTCTGCAGCTGCAGAACCGAGAAAAACCGTTTTGCCTCGTCTATTTTTATTTCAACTTGGTTGGGAAGAGGACAGCATCCAGCCTAACTAGGTCCTCAGCTCTTCTGGGACTACCTGGTGCTCATGTAAATGGATGTGACACTCCAGCAACAACGGCAGCATAAAAACAATCCCAGTAAAACCAACCGTAAGATACACGCCGTTTCCTAATTAGGCCTCGCTGCAATCCTAATTATTCAGTGGCCTTGTAGCCAACCTTGAAGAGTCTTACAGCTGCTGCACAAAGATGAGCAGAGTCTTAAACGGAGACTTCAAAGGAAAACGTGGAAGAGGCAACTCTTGGAGGAAACCTCAGACTTGCTAAAAGCAGATAGGGCCAAAATACTGTGCAATGATTCTGCGTGAGAAGCTTCCTTCCTGGGGATTAGCATTTTACATTCTATGGGATACCAAAAAGAGCTGCTGAAAAAACATCAGGCAGATCTAAGCCTCAAGAGGAAAAGGACCAACAGCCTGCAGTAATAAAGGGGAAAGGAAAAAAAAAACCAAAAGCATCTTTGTAGAAAGGCTTAAGCAGCCGTCTGAGCGTTACCTATCTGCAGTCTCCAGAAGTTTCTGAACTATGAGCTCAAAGGAAGAGGATAAGCAGTAGGTTGCTGGTTCTTCCTGATCATCAGCTACATCTGCAGCTTCATAGGCGGCTTCAGCAAGACTAGAGAAGGCCTGAAAGACAGAACCAGTGCTGTTACTCAACCCAGTTCACCCTCCCGAGTCCAGAGACACACAAACCAACAGTTTTCATTCTCACAAAAAAAAAAAAAGAAACCCAAACCAATGCAACCCAAGCCCAAACCCCCCTGAACGGGCAGGATTGACAGCTCCCAACAGGGACAGCTAATTGTTAACTGCACCAAACCTTGCTGGGGAAAGTTTCAGACCTAAAAGGTGACAGGAGCAGCTGAGGTGGTCAGGCTGTCTGCAGAGAGACGCTGGTCTCAGCTGGTAGCTGTTGGACAGGAGACTGAACAAAGGCAGACGGTGGGGACCTGGGAAGGGATTCTACCCAGCACCAGCATCACCAGCTACACTCCTGGTTTAGACAAGGCCACAGGCTGCTCAGATTCCCAGCTGCAGAGCAACGGTAGCTGCTCCGAGATGGGTGGATTAGAAGGGTTTGAAAGCCTCTGGATTTTCATTTCAGCCCAACACCATCCAGCAGTCACAGTCTGGGCTACCTGGACTTTTTCCAGGATCAACAGGTCAGGGAAAAGCTTCTGTGCTGACGAGAAGCCTTCAAACCTCTGGAGGACTAAGAGAATGAATTCTGTCGCTTCTAAAACTTGTTTTGACATGCAAATGTTCATCTCTAGCTCAATCCTTACTGCTTCTTAAAAGGCAGTAGGGGACACATCCTCTTTATGGCGAAGATCGGGTAAGTACTCGGTAGCAGACACTCAAAGACGATGATCAACTGAAGTTTGCAAACCAACCCAAGGGACTGCAGGTCTGCGAGAGAAGAAAAAACCCTCACGCTCCCCAGGTGAGCTCTGGGCCCACTGCAGAAGCAGGTTTAGGGAACAGGAAGCAAGGGATCTCGTCTCTCCCTGAAGAGGAAGGTGGCAATCCAGCCGACTCCAGAAAAACACTAAACCCCAGCAGGCCTTTTCTAAACAGCTCTCACACCAGGGAGCAAGGATGGTTTCCACAGCATTAGGCAACTTCTACGCTCAGTGAACATTAGCATTTTACTCCTTGAAATCCATTTCTTCCTTTATCCTTTCCCACCAGAGCTACACGACAGACCTGAGAGACCTTACAGTCAACAATGGTTGTGTGTGTGCTGGATGATCAAGCCTTGAGTCACCCCTGAAATCCATCTAGGTGTGTGTGTGCTATCATATAGAATAGAATCAAGAAATCATTTGGGTTGGAATAGACCTTTAAGGTGATGGAGTCCAACCATCCCCCAGCTCTGCCAGGGCACCACTGACCCCTGGCCCTCAGCACCACAGCTTGGAAACCCCTCCAGGGGTCACGGGGACTCCACCACTGCCCTGGGCAGCCTGGGACAGCCCTGGACAACTCTCAAGGGGCAGAAATTGTTCCTCAGCTCCAACCTAAACCTGCCCTGGGGCAACTTGAGACCAGCTGCTCTTGTCCTGGGGCTTGTTCCTTGGGAGCAGAGCCCAACCCCCCTGGCTCCAACCTCCTGTCAGGAGCTGTCAGAACCAGAAGGTCTCCCCTCAGCCTCCTTCTCTCCAGGCTCAACAAGCCCAGGTCCCTGACACATGACCAGCAGCTTGCTGACAGACACTCATCACACACCCAGCAGCAGAGCTGCCTTACCCAGCAGACGTTGGAGGCCACCCTGGGCTCAGCACTCAGACCCTCCATCAGACACTGCAGCAGCGGAGCGAGGTAAATGTCGTTGATGGCAGCTTCGGGAAGCATCTCGCAGATCCTGCCCACGGTCCAAGCGGTCGTGTCTCGAACCACGACGCTGGGGTCCTTCATTAGTTCTATTAAAGTTGGCATTGCCTGGAACATAATTGCAGGCAGGAGAAGAGAGGATCAAATGGAGATAGGAACTTGCTACTCTTTCTGGTTTTATGGTATTCTCTCCGAGCTAGCCATCGATTGGCGAGGGGAGGACAGTCTAGATCCAGTTAGGCCATTATTCTCATATTTAAGATTCATGAAGTTATTTCCCAGGGGTAAGGCTTGAGAATTGAGGCACCTGGAGTCAGGTGTTCTGAAGTTCTGCACATCCCTGTGAACCCAACTCCCTGCCCTGGGCCTTCCCAATCTCTCCTCAAAGGTGACATCCTTTTGCTATTCCTCAGGTTAAGAGCAGTGTGCAAAGCAGGCAGCCCTCCAAATAAATCAGAATGTTTTTGCTCTGAGAAAACACAAGAAATCTCACCTGTATGACTAGTGGTTTGAGCTGGTTTGGCTCTGGTCCTTCCAAAATGCTCCCAAAAGCCATCACAGCCGCATCTCTGTATCGCCAGTCTGGATTTTTAATGTGTTCTTTAATAAAGGGCAGGACATGAGGAACGATGTCATCTTCACAGCAGGTGGCCAGCAGCATGAGGCAAACTCCTGCTGCTTTGCAGGGGTTCCAGTCGTCATCGTCATCATTTTCATCCTGGGAAGAGAACAGCACCCTGGTCAGTCTGGGGGAAAACATCCCTCACAGACAGCAGCACCCCTTTGGAGCTACCAGAGGCAACGCTGCTTTGTCAGCGGTGTGGTATTTAGGAATTAATTCAGGTCTGGAAGCAGCAGGTACGTGTCTGACGGAGGCAGCCCGAGCGACTTGCATCACCTGTACCCGTCCACCCCGGGGTAAGGCCACCAGCTCTTCACTGAGGCACCTATAGGGGCCTCACACATCTTCCAAACCCCTTCTCTGGGTTGAGATTCGGTTCCTTTGACCCATCTACAGCCTCAGAGCAGCTGCAGCACCAGTTCCAGAGCTTCGTCCCCCCACTGTTAGCTCAGCCACTTACCAAATGCCTTTGAAGCTGGTACCCGTGATTCTCCGATCCATTTTACCTTCCCAGTTTTAACAAGCCCTTTGGAACCTCCTGCAATTTAACTCTCCACACCCAAGCAGACACCACCACAGAGCAACCAAGGAACCAATTCCCTGGATCCGCCGCGAGCACCGAGTGTTCTCCCAGTTCATCGCAGCGAGCCAAATGAACTCCATCCCGTGCTGCTTAATTAACACTTTTATTTTATAATTAGACCTGCTGTAGCAAGCGGTTCCATTAATTTTGATTAGGCTGTGAAACGCAGCCCAAACAAGTCCCTGTGAAGTGCCTAACAGGTACTCAATAAACATGGACTTCACAGGTCAGAAAGCAAAGCTGAAGAGCAACAGAAAGTGGCTCTGCGATGACGCAGGGGCCGTCTGGTGGTTTTCACCTCACAAACATTTCATTCAGAACGCAGAGAACCTATCACACCTCTTCCCAAACCATAAATACCAGCAGTGTGAACAGAACTCAGCACGGGCTCCCAGTCTCAGCCCTAAAAGCCATGCATCATTCACTCAGCGTGGTGCATGATGGCTCATCACAGACCGGGAGCGCTCAGAGCCACCCAAAGGCACCTAAAGCACCTTTGGCACCAGGAGTATCACGAAGTCACCGGTGCTGGGGAGCAAGGAGCACCACTGACAACCTGCTCCTCCCCCCCAGCACTGCCCCAGAAATCACAGAGTGGCCACGGGGTTTTTTTTTGGTAAGGTGCAGCGTGGATTTTGCAGCTCACCTGTTTTGTTAATGTCTGTGTGAGAATCGGGACCAGATACTGCAGCGCTCCCTTCGCGTAGAATTTGCTCGTGTGCTCTGGAGGTCTTCCTTGCTCTGCTGCCTAGAGAAAAAAAAAAGGTTATAAAATGATTCTCTGTGGTGATACAGGGTCTGGATTATGAACAGGATCACAGGGTCTGGATTATGAACACCAGGAGGGAGCAATTCTCTTCTGCACGCTTTCCTCTCCTCCCCGACCCAAACTTTTAAGACACGGGGACTTCAAGGACACCCTGCACTAATCCCAGTTAAATATCCAATAAGCAAGTTGGATTTGTGGTGCTGGACCCGTAGAGAGCCCCTCCTCTCAGTACCAAGAGAAACATTTTCTACTGGAGGTTAATGTAGAATTAACGAGCGACCCCGAGCAGAAGCAGCAAAGGGTCTCTGGTACATAAACTGAACCTGAGTGCTGCTGACTGTCCTTTTCTCCTTGCTTTTTCGGGGCATTCAACATAAATAGCTGCTTTTAAAGCTGGCTATGATTCATCCTGAGCCCTTCAAAGTTTCAGCTATTATTGATCTCCACAGCTGATTTATGCAAACAGCATCTGCATGCAGAACAATAGCCCCAAATTCCTCTCCAGCCCCAGCCACTGGAAGGGATAACGATTGCTTTTATTTCTTCCCATAATTGTATACTTAGCTTATAAATAAAGTATTATAAAGCACGTGATCGATCTTTTCACACCAGGGTAGGACTAAGTCCTTGTAAGAGCCTCCACGGCAGCGTAACAGAGCCCAGGAGGCCTCCAGGACAGCAGGAAAGTCAAGAAATGCTCTCCCTGTGCGCGTTACGTGCACCTCAGCAACTCCAGATGTCACCTTAATGAAGCCACAGCTCAAAGATCCTGAGATCTTTGAGATCCTGAGAATCTTCTGGTGTTACCCCGTGCACGAGCTTAATGCACAACGGGGTTAGCCTTACAGCAGGAGCTCGAGCTGACTCCTGAACACTCAGCAGCAATCAGGTAACTGTCAGGGATCCTTTGCAGGCAGCAGCACTTGTACGTCACGGGGTGTTCTCATCAAACCTGTCACAGCATCTTTACCTCGAGTAGTTTCAGTTCCCAGCCAGGCTGGCATTAAAACCACTCTCCTCCTTTAAAAACAGGTAGTTGACCCTAATTTGATCCACTAAGTGAAAGGGGTTACTGTCAAGCTACGTGGAGAACTTTACATTAGGCAACAAAACGACCCAAAGGGTTACAGAAGGGGATTCCAACTGGTGGCCCCTGAGCAACCTCAGCCACGAGCTCCACATCTCACTTGAACAGCCAAATAAATTAATCAGTTAACCACAGCCAAGTCCTGGGAGTCAGGCATGGGAAAACTGGCTGATTTTAGCTGCTAGCACCTAAAAACCACACCAGGAACCAGACCGGCATGCCAGGGCTGGGCCAGGGCCAGGCTCCCCACAGCTTCTGCCACGGACACACGTCGTGTCTGGTCCCATCACAGACCCAGGAGCACGGGGGGCTCAGAGGGGTTCTCCTGCACTGTCCCAGTCAGGAGACTTTCCAGTTGAAAGGACAGGAGCTCAGTGTCCCCCAGGAGAGGATAGAGGATGGCAGGCATCCGTGAGCTCACCTCAGATGCCTCTATGGCCAGGTCCATCTCCTCGTCGCAGACGTTTGACCAGAACTCTATCCCCTGGAGAGCCACCTCGTCTATGTCGCTTTTCATCGCTTCAATAGTTATCTGTGCAACAGGGGGAGAGAAGAACAGCTTAGCAAGTCATTCCTCCTGAAATACGTGCCCCAACTTTGGGCCATACTGGTACAGGGTTCAAGACTGAAACTGGATGTCACAGAGCTGTTGTTCTTGACAACAGCCTCCTCATTTGGAAGCTGATCAGCTGCCAGCACCTCGGGAGCTCTGCAAAGGAAGCTGAGCAATCTGCACTGTCCTGGCTTTGGGAGTCTCGAGTCCCAAACGCCCGATGTTGGTTTTAGGGATTTGGCTGGGAGAGGGATTCACAGGCAGAGAGAGGAAAACAAAAATCAGGAAGGAGAGAACATTTCCTCCTGGATTAGGACAAAGGAGCGCAAGAAGATCATCCAGCCACGCAGGAGAAACCCGAGTACTCACAGCAAAAAGGGCAGGCCCCATGTATGTCTCCATGTACTGATAATAAAGGGACATGATCTTCACCAGGTTCTGTAAGGCAGCCACTCGTACCTGTCAGAGCAGAAACCACAGATGAGACCTCTCCGAAAACCAAGCCACAGATTAACAAGCCAGCCCCCAGCCCTTCTGCTGGTGGAGTATGCTCCATACCCAACAAAGTCTTTCACAACAGGGGACGTGAACCCTCCCAGCAGTTTACTACTGCTAGCATTAAATATAAAACTCATTGTATTTGAGCATTTACACCCAGCATTTAACAGAACAATGTTTATTTCTCCTTGGGAAGGTGCAGAGAAATCAAGGTTTTCATGCCACTCACCCTCGTATCCGGACATTGCGTTGCTTCACAGACTACTTGCATAATAAAGTGCCTTTCGGACTGGAGGGGAAGAAAAGAATATCAGAACTTTTCTATAAAAGCATGGAAATCTTTGCAAGCCTTCCTACAGAGGATGTATTTTGGGCCTGGATTAGAGCAGTCACCCATGCAGCTCTTCTGAAGGTGAAGGAACAGCGCTGGTTACTATTTGCTGCAGTATTATAAAGCATTTTTTTCCCCCCAAAATGAGAATCCCAAGCTTCCAGTTTACGATGTGCTTAAAAGGCTGTCCAAAAAAAAGATACAAGAGAACTAAAACCAGCAGCTTTTCGGGGTGAGGAGAACAAAAATCTGCCCATTTCCTGAACTATTTCAGCCATTGCTTCAAGAAAACTCAAAACTTAGGACAAATTTCTTGAGGGGCAGTACCTGGGCAGCTGCATTTCAGTAGGAGGAAGAAAGAGATTTCTGCCCAGGCTGCTTACAGCTTTGAAGCCCAACAGAACCATGGCCTGAATGGCTCAGGTTCTGAAAGACTCCAGCTGATCCCTATCAGCATCCGCTGAATATCCACTAGGGGAAGCTTTCATTATAAGACTTTCAATATTAATCCCATCTCCCCCACACTCTCCTGGTGGAGATCTAGAGGACAGACTTAATTTGGGAAGGAAAAAAAAAGAAACCAAGAGATTTGTGTGTTCTGAACAGATTCGTGTTGAGAGGCCCCTGCTCTGAAGACTCTCGCAGGCCTTCCTCCCCCAACAATTTTCAGAGGCAGAGTGAAATCTGGACGGCTGCCACAGCACTTGAAAGGAAAGTGCTGATCCAAGCTTGTACTCTTACAGCAGCAGCATCGAGCAGTTTGATTAGGAAGCAGAGCATCTAATAGGCAAAATTGTAAGGTCAGGGCAAATTTCTCCAAATTAAAAAGAAAAGCCAACAGTTTTTCCTCTCCGTCGGTGAATCCCTGAAGATTCCCCACGGTGTTTCCGTGTGACGACAGGAATTACAGAAATGAACCCAAGTCTCAGTTGTGACAGAATTATGCATCAAAACTCAGCGTGGTGCATGAATTCTCATCATAGACCGGGGGTTCAGACTGAGCTTTTTAGGCCAAGAAGCATAGAATGGTCAGGGTTGGAAGGGACATGAAAGCTCACCCAGTTCCAGCCCCCCTGCCATGGGCAGGGACACCTCCCACTAGAGCAGGGTGCTCACAGCCCCAGCCAGCCTGGGCTTAAACGCTTCCAAGGATGGGGCTTCCACCACCTCTCTGGGCAACCTGGGCCAGTGTCTCCCCACCCTCCTGGGGAAGAAATTCTTCCTAAGAAGTGTTTCCCCCCCTCTCACCTCTTTGTCAAAGTTTGCTTTGGTGAATTCCAAAGAGTTCAAGAGTGCGTTAGTAGCCGCAAGCTTCACATTGTTGCTGGGCTCTTCCTTCCTCATTCCCTGGATGATGGCCGTCAGGATCTCATTGGATTTGTCCTGAAGTTGCTCTGGATCCTAGAAGGAGTATTGATCAAGTTATCTGCCAGCTGAACGGCTTTCTAGGGATTTCAAACTACCCTCTAAGTTTTCATCCTGAAGTCTACAAGCAGGAGTTTTGAGACATGGAGGCCAAGGAGCTCTGTGTGCACTGGGAGGACCAGAACACAAGGACAAGGAATTCACCATCCCAGCTTTACGGCTGCTGGGACAGGAAGGAGAAGACTGAACTGAGCACAAATACTCCAGACAGTCAAGTCATAAACACCAAACAAACTCCACTCCTTCAAACAACAGGCCAACAAGCTTCAGACTACTTGACTTCATTCGATTCACACGTCAAAACCCAGTGATTTCCAGTTCCTTAATGCACTGGGCAGGGGTCTACGCCAGCAGCTGCTGGGAAGACTTTTATAGCTGAAGTTTCCAATCTTTCTCAGGCATCAGGCAAAAATACATCACCTGGACCAGCAGCAAGGACTCAATGCTTAAAGAATGAAGCTGTGAACACAGACCAAAGAGGAAATGTTTTTTCCTGGTAAACTTGCAGACTGGAAGATCCCCCCTAACCGTAGGAATTGTTACAGCAGAATTTATCCAACAGCAAATTCCCAACCTAGGGCCACAAACCGAGTCACAATGCGACTGCAACTACAAAAAGAGGGATCCTGGTTGCAAAACACCCAGCCAGCAGCCAGGACGTCTGAAAAAATGCTGAGGCCACCGACGTGTGCCACCCAAAGGAACAACAAAACACCCCCCTCAAAGCCTTGCACGGACTCGTCGGAAACGACGCTTGACACGGAGTGCTCCCCTGTAGAGCTGCTGATTGCCTCTTGTGTCACTGATCCTCCAGGAAGGAGCCCAGCTCCCCAGGGACACCAACCCCCTGCAGCCTGATGGGAACACCAAAGAGAAGATTTCTCCTCCTACCTCACTACCCCGTGGTCCTGGCAGCGCTTTGCTGCCTGGTGTTTGAAGAATCAGACTGGTTTGTGTTGGAAGGGACCTTTGAGCTCATCCAGTTTCAACCCCCCTGCCACGGCCAGGACACCTCCCACCAGAGGTTGCTCAAAGCCCCATCCAACCTGCTCTTGAACACATCCTGCATTGAGGCACCTACAACCTCTCTGGGCAGCCTGTTCTGGTGTCTCACCACCCTCAGAGGGAAAAACTTCTCGATTTCTAATCTAAATCTCCCCCTCTTCCAGTGTGAAGCCACCACCCCTCATCCTCTGTCACTACAAGCCCTTGGAAAAAGTCCCTCCCTGGGTTTCCTGAAGGTCCCCTTTGGATACTGGAAGGTCACCAGAAGGTCTCCCTGAAGCCTGCTCTTCTCCAGACTGAACACCCCCAACTCTCCCAGACTGGCCTCCCAGCCCTCGCATCATCTTTGTGGCCTCTCCTCTTTTTTGGTGGTGCCAAAAAATCAGCAGCTAGTTCTGCTGAGCTTCAGCAGCAGGTTGGACAGCACGTGAGGGTTTCGTGAGCAGCTCCCATCAGGTGCTTGACGTAACACGTCGTGCTACTGCAGGCCACGGCGATGAAACCACGAGGCCTTGGCGAGAGGGGCCACGAAGAGCTAAATATTCTGTGCAGCAAGAACTCCTAGATTAAAGGGACTCCTCTGACAAGAGGAGGTTTGTGAGGTCTCCCCAGCACGGGATGGAATCAAAGGGTTATGACGCAACTGGACGTTGAGCAGAAGTTCTCTCCCAACACCTCTACACCATCACAGCCAGACTTAAACCTGCACCTTAGGAAAGGTGACCCGGATTGGTGCTGGGAAAGCAGCTCAGGCCTCTCAGCCACCATCCCTGAGATGTCTTCCAGCCACAGGTTAAAAGGCAGGAGGAAGCGCGCGAGCCTTCTAGATATGGAGGTGGGAGAAAGGAAAGGCTGGAGGAGAAGAGGTGCTGGGGAGAGGTTGGGCTGGCACTTCAAAAAATACACTCAGGGTGATTTAAACCTCTACCTTAAACAACAGTACTTAAAGGAATACTTGGAAGCCACTCACGATGTCCTGACAGATGTACCCGATGGCCTCCAACGTCGACTCTTTCATGTGCTCCGTACTGTGCTGATTCGTAACGTTGGCTACCAACTGGGGAATGAGCTCGGGCCACTGGTTCATGGGGATCTCGGCGCAGGCGATGCCGGCCACGCACTGAGAGGCTGAGCTGGGCCTGTACGTTTCCGTGCCCAACGTCTGCAAAACCTGCAGGAGAGAGGGGTGGAGGTGGGTGGGAGGCAGCGACGGGCGCTGCTTGGCCACCGGCCGCTTTGCTTGACATCACTCCCCTTCCCCACTAAACCAGGTGGCTCCTTTGTCCTCCCGCTGCACGGGGCCACGGACGGGCAACTTTGCTGTGAACTTGGCCATGGCTGCCCCTCTTGGGAAGTAAAACCCGGCTGCGTGGCTCCATGCGTGACTGATGTGGCCCCTAAGCCCCACACACAGCCTAGCATCACACACACAACCCAACGTAGCACAATCCCCCCCCCCCACACAACCCAACCCCAGTCAACACCACCCCACACACAACGCAACCCAACAACACACACACAACCCAACAAGACCCAACACACGCAACCCAACACAACCCAACCTGACCCGACACCACACGCACAACCCAACCCCTCCTGCACACAACCCAACAAGACCAAACACACACAACCCAACCTGACCCAACCCAACCCCACACGCACAACCCAACCCAACCCCCCCCAGCCGTTTCTCATCTGGGGGTTCCTCCTGTCTGGTCTATAAAGCAAACTTGCAAAAGCTGAACAAACTGTGGCTTAAAAATCCACACACCCCCCCCCCCCCTTGCAATCCCGGACTGTCTGTGCCAAGATAGTGTAAACAGGACTGAGTAACTTTGTTCTAATCCCCCTCAGGATGATAGAATCCTGTTTACATGGCAGTAATATTTCTTTAAAAGAAGCAACAGCAGGAGGGACGTGTCTGTGGTTTAGCATTTCCAGTTATCCATCTTCACTTCCCATATATTCACTTAACAAAGAGCATATTTATGATACTGGACAGAAACCAGCAAGGAACTGGTTTTAACTTCAGCACACAACAATCTGACAGCTCCTGGAAGAGTCTTAAGTTCCCATCAGTGTAGCTGAAGTCGTGGCAGCATCGCTCGCCCGGCCTCATTCCACTGGGTACGGATTTTATGGACACAAAGGTGTTCTCCAAAGCGCGTGGCCGAGCAACCCTGATCCAACTCCACCTTCACCCCCGTTAACCTAAAGCCACCGAGCCACCAGCTCCATCACCACGAGTCCTGAACTTTCAACCCCCACACAGGAGCCCCCTCAGGCAAATCCCCCCCACCCGTGTGGAAGTGGAAAGTGATTTTGTGATTCGGAACTCGAGGAGCGCTTTGAAGCGTTGGTTTGAAACCATTTCAAACCCTGAAAAGCTGAAGTGGCAAAATTGGGATCGTATTCTACCCTGGGAACTCGTGAGGCCTCGAGGGAAGGTGTGCGTTCAGCCCAGGGTGTTAATAGGGGCTGTCAGATGGTCGAGGAGCTGCTCAAGAACAAGAGGAACACCAAGAACAAAGGACATCCCAGTTGCAGCCCCGTCCGTCACGCCAGACCCTCGCCAAAGTATTTAGAGGGGTGAGTTAAAGCAGCAGCCTCATCCCTGTTTGCTCTTTACTAATTCTATAGATTGGAGGTGTTGTGAGCAAAGCAGCAGCCAAGGAAGCCCCGATGCTACCTCACGGAAGGGAGCAGCCCCTTGCCAGGAGGCTCCTCAAGTGGGAAAAGGACGGAGGAGCCGTTCATCGCTCGTCCCCTCGCGAGGGAACGACGGGCAGAGAAGCAAAAGTCAAACTCACGTAGTTCTTGACTTCCCTGCGGGCGTTGGCGTCGATGGCGAGCCATCTCTGCTGGTACTGGGCCTTGATGTCGGGGTCCTTGGAGGTCAGGGAGTTCTTGATCTGCAAGCCGGCCGCCACGCGAGCAACTTGGCTGTTGCCGGGGTTTGCCAGGACTCTGGACAGTTCCACCAGGAAGGTTGGCTGGGGAGAGAGGAGGGGTCAGCACCCACCCTGCCCACACCCCCGCCACTGAGAAGAGGGGAAGAAAACCCAACCAACCAACCAGCCCACCCCCATTCACCCAGTAAAACCAGAGCTGGGCTGGCTGAAGCTCCTTCTCTGCCCAGCCGACGGCTCTATCCCGAGATTATGGGCGTTAAGCTCCTAATTAGAACTGCTGGAAAGCGACACAAATTGGCATTGACTTTGCTGGGGTTTGGGGTTTTTTTTAGCTTATTGAGAGTTACCTTCTCTAAATATTCCTTCAAATAAACCTCTGGGGTCAGACACCAACATATAGGTTTTCCGGGCGAGTAGGGAGCCCGGTGAGGAGTGCCCCTCTGCCACTTACTGCCTGGCTTCCAGGAGAACAAACTACAACCCAGGAAGAGCCCAGAGGAGAAGCCCAGCGCTCCTTTGGTGTGTTCCCAGCAGATCTGCAAGAGGACAAACCACCCCTCTCTGCGAGCGCGTGGCCATAAACGACGCTGCTCGCCCTCTGCAAAGAGCACGGGGATAAAAACACCCAAGCCACTTCCTTTTGGTGGCTGCTGGAGAGAAATTCCTCCACGTTTCAATCCTCTCCCGACTCGACAGCTTTGTATCTCGGCGCCTTCCGCCGGGTCCGAGCTACGGCTGAAGTTCCAGCAGCCAAGCCCCTTTCACTTTGCTGCCCTACAAAGCCTTTTGCCCACTAAGGGGAAAAAAAATAACCCTTTCTAGGAAACAGTGGGAGCAGCTGCACCATCTTCAAAAGGGTTTCAGCCCGAGCAGGGACACGGTTTTCCTGGAAACGTTGGACATCCCCAGTTCTAGGAGCTCTGCGACGGGACTTAGGGTGCGTACAAAGATTTCAGGGCACCAAAAATAGGGGTGTTTAAAACCAGCTTAACTTTCAGAAGCTCAAGAGAAACAGAATAAATCCATTATCCTGGGCTTCACATTTCCAATGAGCGAGCTCAGCTTGTCAAGAATGAAGATAATTACAGCCGGGCTCTCCACTGCTCTTCAACACTCCAGTTGGAGAATTTAGGAATAAAAAAAACCATGGGACAACTTCAAGCCATGAGCCTAAGTCATTAAAAATGAACTGAGATGTTAATGGAAGAGATGAAACCCCAAGAAATACAGCCCAGGAAGCAGCTTCCCAAGCATCCAACCCGCTCGTGCTTTGTACCCCCATTTTATTAAAAGCGAGGGATCGTTCACAAAAGTTCACAGGGCAAAAGAAAAGTGTTGCTGGCACCTCTGTGAAGAAAAGTGGACTGAAATTCAAAGGTGAAGAAACATCCTTGGGTTTCTCACTCATAAATTAGCAAAAAAAAAATTAAAAAAGAAGAAAAAAAATTGCCTTTTCTTGGAGCTTTACAAATAATTCCAGCTAAAAATGAGAAGTGTTGCATTAAAGCCTCCCAGACTCGAGGCTCAGATGCAGATGCACACGACCTCGTCTCCCACACCTACAGAAGTGTCGATGAACATCGCAGAAGAGGGTCTAAATTAGCTCCAGGGAGGAGGAGGAGGGGCTGGGGAAGAACAATCTTCTCTGCGGGTGCATCTCCGCTAGCTGGGAGATCCCTCCTAGCTCTGGGTGCCTGGCCGTGGGTGCAGAGCGTCTCCCTCGACCCCGCTCCTCCTGCCCCTTCCCATCTCAAGCCCTTTCCTCTCCCTGCCCACCTGAAGAGCCCTCAGCCCCACATCCTCCTCCTCTTCCTGCCAAGCTGAGCCTTTAACAGCCCTCACAGCCCACGTGGAGCTTCCCAACCCCTGCCCTGCCCAAGGCTGGACCGTTCCCATCCCCATCCCACAGCAGGGGACCAGTTTTTTACCCCAGCAGAAGCTCTGCTTCCTCTGCTCACTGCCTCAACCTGGCTCCAGCATCTCTGTGGGGGGGGCTGGATCTGGGTGAGCTTTAAGGGTTACTCCCAACCCAAACCATTCTACCCTAAATAAAACCTTGGCAGATGAGCACATCCCTCATCTCTTTCCCCAGCCCCGCACCTGGGATCACAAGCAGCTCAAGCACATCGCCCCGAAACACTACACAGAGCACAGCCTGGGAAGCTTCAGTCTCACCAGGGGGATCCCAAAACCCAAATCCAGAGAATTTTGACTCAAAACCCAACGTTCAGGGCAAAGGCTCCATCCGTTCCCACTCAAAGGGCATCTCCACACCTCCAAACGGGGCGAGAGAAATCGAGGCTCTGTGCCTTTCCCGGCTGCCCCCAGCGTACGGAGCTGCTTCGCAACCGTCGGGTGCCCGTTTCACTCGGGACGGTGGCACACGTGTGATGTCACCAGGGGGGGACGAACACCAGGAACTGCCCCCCCACAGCCACCCCCAGCCCCCCAAACCCTTCCCCTCCCTGCCAAAGGGTGGCTGCTGCACCACACCTTGACTAAGCAAAAATCCTCCTCCCGCGGTTCACCTTCCCCGCTCCAGCTCGGGGGGAGACGCGGGGATCTGGGGGGTTCCACCCCCCCACCCCTTTCATTTTGTGCACCCCCCCCGCCCCCTTTTTTTGATTTTTAAGGGGATTTTTGTCTTTGTTGCTTGTTCAGAAGGTCACAGGGACAGAGCTCCAGGCCCAGCTCCCCGGCGCTCTCCTCCCTCGGCTCCGGGGGAAGCCGCAAGCCCCTAACCCACCCCCCGTCCCCGTCCTCTCCCCGCCCCAGCACCGGGGGCCGCTCCGAGGCCGCTCCGCAGCCCGAGTCCCGCCGCCGCCCGCCCGCGCCGGGGGCGGATAACCCGATGCCGGTGCGAGGCGGAGGGAACCGAGCCGGCGGCGGGGCCGAGAGGCCGGGACCGACCCCGGGAGGAGAGCGAGGGGCCGGCGGGGAAAGGCCGCGGGTGCGGGCGGCGCCCGGGGCAGCGATGGCCGCGGCCGCACATGGCCCGCGGCCGCTCCCGCAGCCGGCACCGCCCCCCTCGCCCGGCGCCGCGTTCCCATTGGTCGGCGGGGGAGAAGAACGCGCTGCTATTGGCTGAGCGCGGCGGCCGGGCGCGGGCAGGGTAGGCTGCGCTCCATGGCGGTTCGGCCTGGCCGGGAGGGGCCGGGTTGGGGGGGGGGGGGGGGGGGGGGGGAAGCGCCCGCCACCGGCCCCGTCCCCGCCGCAACCCCCGGTCCCCGCGGGGCTCACCAGGTTCTCGATGGCCGCCTGCTCCAGGAACTTCTGCGCCGCCTCAAGCTCGGAGCGGTCTGCGATGGAAGGGGGGAGGTTGGGAGGGAAGGAGGGAGAACCGGGAGGAAACCGGCGTCAGTCAGCGGGCGCGCGGGGCCCTCCGGGGGACACCACGGCCCAGCCACCCCCCCGCGGGCCCCGGCACACACCCACCGCCCCCCCGCCCCGGGCCCCACGGCCCCGCGGCCTCTCCCCGCAGCCACCGCCCACGCCCTCCCGGGGCTGAGGCTGCGGCCGCGGCCGCCGCCGCCGCCTCCTCCTCCTCGGCCGCCCCAGGGCTGCCCCGCCCGGCCCCGCTGGGCCTAACCCGCCGCCCTCCTTCCCTCAGGCCGCTCCGCGCCCGCGCCCTACCCGGCGAGACCGTCTTCTCCAGGATGGTGATGAGCTCCATGGCGGCGGCGTGGCGGCTCCGGCACCGGCGGGAGAGGGGGAGAGGGGAGGGGGGGAAGGGGAGGGGGGGGGGGAGGGAGAGCGGGGCGGGCCGGGGCCGGAGGAGGGGAAGGGAGAGGAAGGGAAGAAAGCCGGGGCCTGCCCCGCGGACGGCGGCGGGGGGAAGGGGAGGGGGGTGCCGCTCGGGGGGGTGCCTGGCGGGGCGGGGGGCGACGGCGGCTCCTGCAGCTGCGGGCGGCGGAGGGAGAAAAAGGGCCGCGCGAGCGGGTCCGAGCGCGCGCGCGCGCACACCGAGCGGGGCGGGCGGCGGAGGGATACCAAGCCGCGGCCCGCCGCCCCGCTACCGCCACGCTGATTGGCCGGCGGCTCCCGGCGGCTCGCCTTCCTATTGGCGGCGTCGGCCGGGGCGCGGCCATTGGCGGGTAGCGGGGAGGAAGGACGGGGGCGGGGTTTCCGGCGGCGCGCGCGGCGATTGGGCGGTGCTGGGAAGGGCGCCCCGGCGGCGCTGGGGGGGAGGCGGCCACGTGGGGGGCGCGGGGACGGGCACCGGGCACCGGCACCACCGGCCACCGGCATCCCCGGCACCACCGGGGCACTGGCACCACCGGGCACCGGCACCGCCCGCCTCCGCGATCACCGGGCGCAGGGCAGCACCGTGGCACCGGCACCACCGGGCACCGCCCGACCCGGGGTGGCACCGCCCGCAGAAGCCGCGGGGAGCACCTCCTGTTCCATTCCCCCCGCGAGAACCGGGAACCCCGGGAGCGGAGCCCTCGGCGGGGAGGAACCGGTCCCCGACACCTAAACCGCCGCGAGTTTAGCGCTGCAGCGCGTTAAGCGGTGGGGGGACGGGGACGGGACGGCTGTCGCCGAACATCCCGGGCCCCGAATAATTACCGGCGGTTCCGTGGCTCGGGGCTCCAGCTCGCTCGCGGGGAGGGGACAATTAGTAACTCAATCAGGCTGCGCTGTGAGGCTCAATAAAGCAAAGGCCCCGGGGAGGAGGGACAGTTACCGGGGTAGGGGGATCCGGCCCGGCCTCTCCTCCTGCGGGCAGAGCTCGGGGGAGCGCAGGGAGAAGCCCCGCTGCCGGCAGAGGCAGGTTGGGCTCTGCAGTCGCTGCTCTGATCAACGATCCCCTTCTCTGATCAGTGATCCCCTGCTCTGATCAATGATCCCCTGCTCTGATCAGTGATCTCGTGCTCTGATCAGTTGTTCCCTGCTCAGATCTATTTCTGTTTCCTGCCAAAGGGATGAGCTCCGGAGACGGGAGCGGAGCAAAGTGAGGGAAGGGGGTGGAAGTTTGGCTGAGAGCAGTGTGGGAAAACTCTGGAGTTAGGGATATTGGGGCTAAGTGACATCGTCAGTGTGACATTGTCCCGATAGCCCCGTCCCTGCACCGCGCCCCGGGGTCAGTCCAGCACCTCCAGGATCTCCAGCGTTTATCAACTGGGTGCAGGAACGGGATGTCATGGGTGAGCTCCACGCTCCCTCCAGCCTCCAGGTGCTCCATGACCTTCTCGAGCCCAGGACAGGCAGCGGTGGAGCTGCTCCCGGGGACCAGCAGCCCCACCGCTGCTTCCTCCCGTGGGCTTCTCTCTCCATCCAGCTGGAAATGGCAGATGGAGGAAAAGCAGCCTCAACACAAACCAGATTCATCATTCCCCTCAAGAAATTTAGGTCACAGGGGGGTCAGGAGACCCAAATACTGTCCCTGCCTTGGCCATGAGAACCTCAGGAAACTTTTATCTACCTCTTGAGTTTCTAAGAGAGGGACCAATTCTGGATCAGCTTCTCATGTGGAGTGCTCTGAGGGCTCTGGGTGAGGAGCACAAAGCATCACACCAGCAGGTTTAGTGCAGGGCTAGAAAACATCCATACACCAAAGTCGGGTTTCTGTTCGGGAGGCTGGGTGCTGCTCCCTATGGGGTCAACTGGCACTGGACTCTGGGTGGGCAGGGCTGCCAGCAGGTCCCCACTGCCCCGGTTAAGGGCAGTGACTGTTGGCTGAGCAGAGCAGACAGGATGGGCAGCCTGAAGGAACCGACTGCACTTTGGTGCAGCCCCTTTCACTGCTCCAGGGTACGCAGATCAGAATCTCCAAACCCCAACGTGGTGGGGGTTGGGAGGGACCTCTGGGGATCCTCTGGTGCCACCCCCTGCTCCATCCAGCAGGGGCACCCAGAGCAGGGGCCCAGCAGCGCAGGGTCCAGCCGGGGTGGGAATCTCTCCAGAGAAGGAGACTCCACAGCCTCTCTGGGCAGCCTGGCACAGGCTCCCACACCCTCACACCAAACAACTTTCTCCTCCTGCTCAGCTGGAACCTCCTGGGTTCCATTTTCCACCCCTTGCCCTGTCACTGGGCACTGACAAGTCTGTCCCCATCCTCTCACCCCCCAAGGCCCTTTATCTCTTGCTCAGCATTGCTCAGCTCCCCTCTCAGGCTGCTCTTCTCCAGCTGCACAGCCCCAGGGCTCTCAGCCTGTCCTGGCACAGAGATGCCCCAGCCCCTCAGCATCTTTGAAGCCTCCGCTGGACTCACTCCGGTATTTTCTTGTCTCTCTTGAACTGGGGAGCCCAGAACTGGACCCAGTACTGCAGAGGTGGTCTCACTGGGGCAGAGCAGAGGCAGGAGAACCTCTCTCGACCTGCTGCCCCTCAAGAGACCATTGGCCTTGGCTGCATCACCACGCTGCTGGCTCATGGTTACAGTCAAATCGCTGAGCAGCATTTGGGTTGAAACTGGGTGAAATTCACTCCCTTGCAGTGAGTCCCCAGTGGGGAGGAGGGACAGGAGAGGACAGGAACAGAGGAGCCTCACGCAGCCACAGTTTGCTGCTGTCCTGCTCCATCCTGCTTCCCCACTCCACACCCCTCAGCTCTCAGAGAGGACCCCGCAGCTCACAGCGGTTCAGCAAGCGCTGTTTCACCGACCAGTACAACCCTCCTGTGGGGATTTCCCCGTAGGGGCACTGCTCTTGTAGCCAGGGAGGGAGAGAAGGACTCAGTTTTGTACAAACCTGGCCTTAGTGGCACTGAAACCCCCCAAACCCCACGTAAAACGGGGATAAGTGAGGCCATTGAGTCAGCTCCCCCCAGTAGCGCTTGGGCTGGAGCTGCAAACTTGAGCTGGATGTGCCAGTTTGCTCCTCATGGCCATAAATGGCATGTTCAGCATTCCCCTTCCAGAGGCTTGGATCATCTCCTGCTTTCCTAAACTGGGAGGAAAACTCTGAAAAGCTGCTGAGTCCAGAGCTGGGGGGTCCCTGGGGTTATCTCAGCAAGAGAAATGGTGAGAACGAGAACTGAGTGACCAGGTTCCCCTTCCCAAGGCCATCGAGTCCCTTCAGGTTTCTCAGAAAACACGGCACAAATTCCAAAGGACATGAGCTATCTGTGATTTTGTTTATAGCCAGAGCATGGGGTTGAGTGGAAACCTCCAAGAAACGACCGTAAACGCAGCAGATTTCAGGTGGCACCAGGATGAAGCAGTTAAGCCAGGACTCCAGAGTTAAGGTTATTTCAGAGGGAGGAGAAGACAACACACGCCCCAGGCACGGCCCCTCCTCCGAGGGAAGCAGAAAGTTAGAGGCTGTTGGACAACTGGAAGTAAGGGAGTGGAGCATCTCCCTGCTGAGGAAAGGCTGAGGGAGCTGGGCTTGGAGAAGAGGAGACTCAGGGGTGACCTCATCAGTGTAAGGGGCAAGGGTCAGGAGGATGGAGCCAGGCTCTGTTCTGCCCCATGACAGGACAAGGGGCAACGGGTCCAAGCTGGAGCAGAAGAGGTTCCACAGAAACATAAGGAAAATCTTTTTCACTGAGGGGGTGATGGAGCCTGGCCCAGGCTGCCCAGAGGGGCTGTGGAGTCTCCTTCTCTGGACACATTCCAAACCCACCTGGATCTGTTCCTGCGTGACCTGCTCTGGGTGGTCCTGCTCTGGCAGGGGGGTTGCACTCGATCTTTCGAGGTCCCTTCCAACCCTGAGCATTCTGTGATTTCTGCCCGTGCTGGAGCAGCCCGAGGGCCAACTCCCTCCAACGTGCTGCACGGGGAAGAGGCATTTTCCCAGCAGTCAGCTGATCAAATCCAGTTTTGAATGAAACAAAAAAAAACCCCTACACACAAATCCAAGAGCTGGCTGAAATCCAGCAGGCACCGATGACTAAGTCACCCCAAGGCTGAGCAGAGACACTCACCTCATCTCCCTTGCTTAGAGGGACTGATTTCCAAGCACTTTAGTTATGTTCACTCTTAAAATAACCCCTTTTTTTCCAGGTTTGGGTCCCTGTGAAAGAAAAGTTCACAAGTCCACAACATCATCGTAGTGAACAAGATGACGGCAGTGCGTGGGACCCCGGCCTCTTTGGCTCTGAGTTTTGGCACATACCTTTATTTTCCCCTGAACGTGAATAATTTGAAGCTCCTAGCACAAACTGAGCACAACAAATCGAGCTCTCCTGTAACCAAAGTCTGAAAGAGCCTGGATGGAGCTCACGGAGCCGCTGCTCGGTTGGTTTCTGATGGCTGGTTCCTGCTCAGTCCTTCCTTGACCAGGGTGGAGAGTGCTCACCTTGAGAAGAATTCCCCCCAAAGACTTTTCCCCAAAGAATTCCCCAAAACAATAAACCCCCCCACCCCACCTCAACTTCCAGCTTATTTGAAGCTCAGCATTTCGGTGTCGTGGGACCAAATGCAGCATGGGGGCCTGACCCATCCCATACTGGTTTCGTATCTGCTTCCAGTCGCAACCAGGTTGAATTGTTAAGCAGCCTCCTCCCGTCCCAGCCATCAACAGAGGTTTTCATCCCCCTGTTGTTGTGGGCCAGATTCAATGTGGGTTTTTGTCGTCGCCAGGATGGGGACTATCTTGTTACACCCGACGCCGACAGAGGAGACGTGGAGGCAAAGTCCTCCTCCCACTGCTGCTGGGAAAACTCTTTGATTCCCATTATCAGCCTGCACTGGGAATAAAGGACCCCGCTTTTACCTACAGAGCTGAGGTCTTGATCTGGCACAGAAAGCAGTGAAACTGCCTGAGGTGGGAGAAAGAAGACAGGGAGCTGTTTAATCTGAACAGATCCAGTGGAGTTGTCCTTACAAGCTTCTGGGCCGTTCTGGTGTCACTGGTGCGTGCTGGGACCCAGCACCCTCAGCAAACAGACTGGATTCTCCTGGGCAATATCCTCACTCACAACCCCGGGAGCCCCATTTCAGCTCTTTCCTCACCCCGGGGCTGCGCTTGCCCTGCCTCTCTCCCGAGCATCAGTTTGGCTCCAGTGGCAAAAGAAAAAAAAAGATCTCCTGTCAAGTGGGCAAATCCCAAAGTTACTTTCATGAAGAACTAAAATCTACTTTCTCTGCGCTCAGAAGAGAGCGGGCCGAGGCAGTCTGCTGGGACTATTCAGTTTGCTCACTGACCACAAGCTTGTTATTTTTGTCGCTCTCCTTCAACCGCTTGCATGTCATTTGCATTGTTTGAAGTCCAAACAAGATCACCTCAACTTGCAGCTACAGGACTTCTCGTTTCATACACCACCAGTCACGCTGGGATCACAACTTTGCGCGTTACTTTGTCGCTGTGCAAGCAGCAGAAGAGAAAGCAGCTTACTCTTCTGAAATTGCATTGGCTCTGCAGTGCTGACAGCAGGGAAAACCATCAGTCAAGTGAACAGACAGGAGTCGGGACAAGCAGAATTCCTCTTTCTGTCTCGTTCAATTTGCTTATTCACAATTCTTTTTCCCTTTCCTTCACCTTCCCAATTCAGTCCCGGTCCGATCTGCGTCGGGACGACACCAGATCTCCTTAGGGGCAGCGGGGTCTGTGCTCCTGCAGCTGCCTGAAGACCACCAAGAGCAGGAGGACGAGGGTTTCCTTGGGGCTCTTAAAGCCCCCACTGACCTAAACCCCCTGTTCCCTCGGTCCTTTGAGAGCTGCAAGACTTCCAGGCTTCAAAGAGAACACGAGATCAGGAGGTGAATTTCACATTGACATTTTTATTAACGCCAACTGTTTTAATGGGGTTTTTTTTTTCCTGTTGGGTTTTGTTGTGGTTTTTGTTTTGTTTCTTTTTTTTTTTAAAGTTTTTTTAAACAATAGCACAAAAAACTGTTTCAGGGAAGCAGTCTGACAGTTAATCTGATGACCTTCTGAAATACAGTTAAAGCCACACCAAATACGAATTCCTGTTAAAGAAAGAAAAGAAAAGGAAAAAAATATATATATCTGGAACTCCAACCTTTGTGTTAGAGGGTGTTGTGTCTGGTTAGTAGACCACGCTGCTTTGTGAAGTAAACGATGGCACACAGCTTAGACTTCATCACCATGCCAGTCATCACTAATTTAAGGCTTCTGAGTCAAATTACCATCAACATCACAGAGAGGAACGAGAAGCTGATGTTGCTACGGCCATGAGGAGGTTGAACGAGCTGGATCTTTTTGAGCCAAGTTAACGGTGTGTGTTGGGCCAGAAGAGACCTGCCCTCCCCGGAGAGCCCGTCGTGGGGCAGTTGTCCCCTCCTTGACATGCATTTGTGAAGGTGCCATTTAGTAAGGAGAAAGGAAAAAAAAAAAAAAAAGGATTAAAATAAAATTGCATGACTCTTTCTCTCATTTAATGTGGCTATGAAAGATGTTTCCGTACAATTCCGTTATCTAAGAAGGACATCAGCAAGTGGAACCAAGGAGAAAAACCAAAGAGCAACAGAACATTTTTTTTTTCTTCTTTTTTTTTTTTTTTTTTTTTTTTTTTTTTTT